>OZ024903.1:26241798-26466798 GCA_964017125.1 Flabesymbios commensalis
CATTCAAGTGCCGAATTAACAATATATATCCATATTTGAATTGCTTTGCTCTATGAAAATGTATTATAGGCCCAAAGCGAAATTTATCAAACTGTTCTTAATAGTTAATTTTTTTTTAATTAAAAAAATCACTTCAACTGATATAGACCTATTATTGATTGGGATATATAGACCTACGCAAAAAAAATCAAGATTACGATTTAATATAATAATGATTACAGTGCTTTTAGAATATCGATTACGATTATGATTATGATTACAGGTCATATTTTTTTCTCGATTACGATTAAAATCATGATTACACGATTTCAAAAAATATGATTACGATTATGATTATGCTTACAATGTAATCGATTAAAAATCGTAATCGACGATTATGATTATAATCGACCCCAACCCTGCGCTGTGCATACTCAAATATATCTTATCATACCCTGACTTTTTGCAGGTACTTTTTAAATCATTATTTGTGTCATATATGTGTCTGATATTGTCGTAGACATAGTTTATTTCATATGATATGTTCAATACACAGGCAAGTCAGAATTAAGACGTTTACAAGATTTTATTCAAATCGGGTGGTCAGTAGGCCCTATTTGGGATAGTTTACCGAAATATTTGCGTCATGAAAATCATTGAACGACTTTGTATCTCAACTGAATAGCTTGTATTATAAAGTTTAAGAACAGTTTTAACTGCAAAAATGTTTGCTCTTATACAATCAATTGTTTATGTTAGGCGTGTGCGTGATAATTGAATTATGGTAATATATTATTATATATAATATCATTATCTTTTACACTTCTACTTTTAGGCGTAATTACCGTGTATATAAATGTTATCCTGGATGTCAAACTTGAGTTGGAGTGCTGGTCACCTGTATTTGACATCCCGATGTACACAATAATTGTATTTTTGTTCAAAGAAAACATGCTATTTACAGTTGCATATGTGTAGGAGTATTGTATATGTTTGTGTAGGCTATACAATGCCTAATAAATACATAAATATTCATTTCAGATTTAACAAAGTTGGTATTCGGCATCACTGACTGGAATGAACTGCAGTTGGACTGCCCAACCGACGACTTACACTGGATGCCTTCAAAACCCGTAAGCTATTACCACCACAATAAAAACACAGTGAAAAACATATGATGTTACCTATATCAATATATTGGCGACACCTTTACGACGCTGAAATAATTTTGTATAAACCATGGAGACCGAAAGGGTTTTTTCAATTTGAAATCATCATAAACGTCTTAGTTAGCTTAGTTAGCCCTATTTTATGGGTCTACGGTTGATATAAATATTTGTATTCTTTAAGCGCTACATAGCCAATCCCCGCGCTGAAAGGGTGAATTTATGTAACTTGATGAAGCTAACAGGCCTACTAGGAATATTTAAACGTTCACGTCTTTATAGGGACCGACCACGTTTACCTCCTACTGTTCTATGGTCAATAATAATGACACTTAGTTTATAGTAATATTTCCTTCCTTATCGGTTCGATCGTTGGGATGAAACAGGATAACGATATTATTATAGGTATCCTTACTTCACCCGAACGATAGAACCGACAAGGAAGGACAACCCTAATGCAATGTTCCCTTACATATCTCTCGTAAGAAATTTCATTGAAAAGTTTATTGCTTTTTCAGAGTGTCATTACCATGATTTTTCATCCTACAATCCGCAGACCTATATCATGTATATCACTACAGAATATAATTTTACAGAAATGTGTCAGTGCACAAAAAGCACACCTTCTGCTATAATATCTACATGGATAACATAAATATCATAGACATAATATTATTACGTAAAACAAACGTTAGTAGCACGTGAAGCCGACCTTGGAAATGATTAACACTGAGACTGCACCATTATCATGATTATACCGTAATAGGCCTGGGGCTGTTTCCAAAAAATAGAAATTCGCTGCACCCCCGTGCGACATAGGTTTTATTTATTTTTTCTTATTCCTGGACATATAAGTTTTAAATTTCAGAACAGTAACCAGAAATTAAAGTGTCCAAAATATGTCATTTTAACCCTTTTAACACCAGAGCATAATAACTTGTGACAATTAATATGCGAAAATCGTCTCGCAAAAAAATTCAGGATACAGAAATCGTTTGAAAAATTGACAGCTGTGTAGATGATGCAAAATCGATACAAAAATAAACGGAAAATTTGAAATTTACAAATGAAGCATTTTAATGAAATTTTATATGAAAAAAATGACAAATTTTAAACTTTGATATTCTGTAGTTATACTGAACTTTAGAAGGATGTTATGTAGATCGTATTTATTTTTTTATTGCTCGCAAATATATACATTTATTTTTTTAGAACGATAAACCAAACATTGGGGGTATATAATGTACTCAATTTACAGTATTATTATGCAGTACCGGAATGATTTTTTCTGATTTTTTTTGTCTATTTGATTTGCTTCGCCATATCATATTTTATTATAGTATTTTTTTATATTTAAATGAAAGATAAATAACAATTATAAGTATTTATACCCAGTTAGCGAATTATAAAACAAAAACAAACATTTATAACACTTTTGTTATTGTGAGCCAATTCAGGCTTCTATTCAAAGTCTGAATAGTCATCAAAATCCTGGATCACATTTATTGCATCAACTTCTATCGCGTTATCACATAAAGATTTACATCCACAAACACTGGTACTGTTCAGGCTATTACGACAGCATTTACATCTTTTATCTTTTCAACTGTTGCACTTACAGCTAAGACACTCCAGCACAAGTTTGAGCGCAGGTGTGTTATTCATCTCGTCTATGGAAATTCTGTTTATTTTCACCCTCCAACCATGTCCATGCGGGGTCAAGTAAACTCCTGCGCCATATTGCAGCTTGATAGTTAGAACGCATAATATGTTTATATGTAGCATCTTGACATGGGGGCAGACATGATAGATCGGTTGTGAGCAATCCAAATAGATAATATCTCAATTCATTGACATTATGCTGTTGTTTATGCCCATATATGGCACCTATAGCTACTTTTAGCAGCTCGTTGGAAATGTTAAATGTTGTGCCAAGCTGCGGCATTGTTTTTCAAAATGAAAAAAATTATTGCAGGTTAGTTTGAATGCGATATGGTATTATTACTTATTGAATTTAAGAAGAGCTGTATAAATCGACTTTTTGTTATCAGAACCATGGATAAACACATTTCAAATGGTTGATCAATTATTTAGCAGATTTTGAACCCTGATCCATCGTTTCCTGGCCCGCATCTTGTAGGCTGTGCAATACTATGTAGATATCCCACCGATGTTTATTCTAGTAATATAATCAAGCTGCCGATCACAGTAAAACTTGTAAATTTATTGAAAGGGACTTTGTTTTTTAAAACCTGTTGTATATTTAAGGAACAGATTTTGATTGTTTTGCGAATATTACAAATTCGCCCAACCTGTATTTGTGGGAAATCCTGTATATATCCGCATGCATTTTTTTTTTTTGTTGAGATCTAATACAACCCCAGAATCTTTCATCTAACTTGATAATAATTATGGTTAACTTGAATAAAATTAAGATGGAGATCTATAACTGTTATTTATGTATTGTAGTTATACTCATCCATACATCATATTGCTAGAAGCTGGGACGGAAATTCATGCCTCATATGTTAATAATTTATATGATCTAAGGTGAATTAAAAATGGTACTACCATCATTGATACTTTAATGCAAGACTGTATTTAGGAAATACCCAAAATTATTGTAATCCATGTGTGGTATTGCTTTGTGATTTTGTTTTTTTACTTCTCGTCTTTTGTTAACGCCAAGGACATTACCACTCTTATCAGGTGAATGTGTTTGGTGACAGTTTGTTCAAAACAAATCTTGTTTCACCAGATAATAACATTATGTGTACTTTAGTAAGTACTAATTATGAATAGGTGTAGCTTATTGCTGTGCTTTAAAAATAATGGCTGGGGATAGTTGAACATGAATTGCTATCCATAGTGAATATACCTAAGACATGCTGATGCTACAACATAATCTTCTTTAAAACGCAAATAAGACCTATAATTAGCCAGAGCCACTTCTACTTCTAGAAGTATATTAATAAAGCTACGACGATGCCTAAATCGTGGAATTGTTGAATAAGTTTATTGAACCTTCAGTCGTTCTCGGCTTGTAGTGGATGAAGATGACAATGGTAAACTCAGGCTTGAAAGGTTTATCACGTCATGGAACTGATAATGCATAATGTTTTTGATGTTGCGCGATATTTTCATGCTATGGGGTCTTTATTGTTCACATGTTAACTAAAATTTGACTTAACACCAGTGCCATAGCATGCTAACTTCAATTTTGTAAGAGGCAGAATATGTCATCATTCTGTCACTTGACATACTTTTTTAGCAAATTCAATGGGGGTGTTAACATGCTATGACTACTAGTGAAACCATGCACATGTATGTTACGTGATTGATGTTTTACGAAACCAGAAGGTGATATCTGGGTGTTAACTGCCATATCTGACGGTGTGGTTCTGCTAAAGCTGCAACACATTAGATAATAACTCAGTGTTAAATCTGGTCTCAACTACAAAGTCCGAACGTAAAAAATGTGTCATCTGGCACTTAGCTCGTATAATTTGGTAAGCATAACTTCCCAACTACAAAGTCATAACATGCTATGTGCTTAAACTTAAAAAAAAACTGACCATTAAAACCGTTAACAAACCATCATTTAGTTTCTTGTGATCTCAGGTGTTCACCTGATCAGTTTTTTTATCCAATTATTTAATGTCAGAAATATCAAAATAGTTTTTTGGCTCCCCTAAAAAAAACTTTTAAATAAAATAAAAGGACTCATAATACAATAAGTAGAATTTTAACAAATTGTCAATTATCACGATTAAGGTCATTCTCGTTAAAATTAAATTTGAGAGAACAGGTATTTTGTTCAAATTCATCTATATTTGTATTGCAAAGAAAATCAACGCAAACATTTAAAATTTAATTTCACCCAATTGAGGTTGTCTCTCGCTATCTCGATCCACAACCTGAATAGGTAGGTGTGAGATAAGCCAAATATCTTAATATGCAATTTGATTCAAAACATTATAAATAAAACAAATTCAATGTTAATTTATTATTTAAAGGACAAATAGAAAAGGTTGAACTTGAATCATATATGTGATAGCACCTTAACCCTTTGCCGCGCGGTAACAGACTTTAGACGTCAGAATCTGACATCTCTGAAAGAATAAACAAAATTATAATGGTCGTAGACCCATAAGGGACGCACCATTTGATTTCTGGGGGGGGGGCTAGATTATTTTTGAAAAAAATGTTTGTTTTCAAATTTCTGCAAAAAAAAATATATGCTGAAAACTTGTACATAAAAAAATAATATGTTGAAAGATTGTGCCAAAAAAATTGTTGATAATTTTAATTGTTGATAATTTTTAAAGCGGCTCATCAAAGTGGAATATTAAATAAACGACTAATACAAGGTATAATTGGAACGCAAAATATTTCTAGGAAAATTCTCAAGATCACTACAAGGTATTATTTAACAGTGAAATTGGACGCGGCTTTACTGATGTATTTTTTGTTTGTTTATGGTCGGCTCTTTGTCTATTAACGAATGTGATATTTTTTTGCGAATGTTGAGAGCGGGTTCGGGTATATCCGAACACCTAAGCCTCTTGATGTCTGATGTCCCCATTTGTCTATCAGCTCCCCACGTGACATCAGGTGATGAATGAAACTATGATTGATGACGTAATTAACCACGTGCACGGCCATTCATGAATCTGAAAGTTGTACAGGAAGTTGTAGTACCCAAGGTAACGGCGGGTATACTCGAAATAGAGGGGATAATGTCGAACACCAAGTAGGGTATAATCGAACACCCACCCATTTTTTAATCTAAAGAGAAAATAACCAGTTTAGAAGCAGGAACATGCGCAGTATACTCAAATATGATACAAATAGAATCAATGCCGATTGTAATTCGTCCACAAAAAAAAATATAAAACAAAAAAATATTAGGAAATGCCACTGTTCGAGATTACCCGAATCTGTTGAAATCAGAGATTTTTTTTTCATAGTTTCCTTCATATTACTTTTCAAACCCACATAGTAACGTCGCAACCGTTTGCAGGCTTACAAATCGCTCCATTGATGTATTTCCTTTCGCAATGACGCATTTGCTGTGAAACTGTGGTGTAGGCCCTATAGGCCTAGTGTTCGTAATTAGACGAAACCAAATTAATTGATGGGTCTATTTCCGAACACGTCCCAGATGATAAGGCTATCATGACCATTGCCTGACGAGCCCGGCCAATTTCATTTATGGCCGGGTATTGGCCAAGGTTCTTAGTCACGTGACCATCATGCCTGTGCTATTGAGGCCAGTGAATACTTTTCTGGGTCAAGTCATAGAAAATGCGTCAAAGGGGAAATACAGTACTGTGAACAACTCTTCATCCGGGGAAGTGACCTTTCAAAAATGTCTGAAATCGGGGATTACTCTATTTTCATCTAAAAATAGCAGCAAGTCACAAACATTCGCCACTGGGGCATAACAGAGGCTACATGAAGCTCGGCCACGCCGCGTAGTGTGGCTCTGGGAACCAGAGTATCATGACCAAAAATTGTTTTTTGATGTTTTTATATCTAGGAGGTGCATTGCAAGATACATTTTCTCATATAAATAATAATTCCAGGATTGATAATACATATCATTAATAGACCATTACCTTCCGTGTAATTACCTTAATTTTTAAAGACTTGTCTACTTTACGACATTTTGAAAGTGACTTTTTAAAATAGCAAAATTAATGGATATGAAATTGGTCCATAATAACGGTGCGTGACAGAACAGTCACGCACAACGGGCAGCTCTGCCTGACACAATTTATTCATGTCTAGCCAGCAACGGGATGAAATATATTGGCAATGTTCGGAAATACCCCCCCCCCCCCGTTCGGAAATACCCGAACCCGCTCTACTACATAGCATTCAAGTCATAGTTGTTTGCGTCCTAGTTTGAAGACAACAGATCGCCAAATGATGCGTACAGATTATGCTGCTTCTAGAATGAAAGGTGAGTCAAAATAAATATTTATTAAGTAGACCCTTGAATACAGCCGCAGTTACTGTATGTATGTCAGAGACTGACCTTCATCAAGGTCAGTGCATGACATTTGTCAACATACTTAATTAAATATGAACTGTCACAAAAAAATGTTTTATTCCAGGGACAAAAAAAATTTTCGTTTCAAGGTCGGTGCTAAAAAAAAAATTGTGTGCTAATTTTTCAGACAAAAAAAACATAACTGAAAGTAATAATCTAGGCCCCCCCCCCCTCAGAAATCAAATGGTGTGTCCCTAAGTAATCACATGAAGCGAAAAGAGCTAACTAAGACATTAATTTTATAATGATTTTAAATTGAAAAAAAAGGTTTTCATGGTTTATACAGAAATATTTCAGCGCAGTAAGGGTTAAAACTTACAGCGCGGGGATCGACTTGAGACTTCAGAATCTGACGAAGATTCTGACGTCTAAAAGAGATCCCCACACTATATAAATGAAAATATTTCTAATGTTTCTAATGGCCGTAGACCTATTACATAGGTATTCAAAGTATAGTCAGGTTCAGTATGTTGAAAAGCGTAGTTTCGTGGGAAGTGTCTGTTAATTTTGATCTTTCTACATTTTTTAATACTTTAGAGTGTTCTGAGTCTAAAAATTGTTGTTTCTATTTTTCTCAAAAACATTTTGTTTTTCAAAATGGCCGCCATATAAACACTTCTCATACATTATCTCAGCTTCCAGAGCTACAGTCGCAAATTTAAAACTTTAACATACATTTTCGCACATGACATATCCATTCATAACTCTTAAAAAGGCATAAAAGCTCATTTATTGCATTATGTATAATTTTGATATGATATTTGGCTTGATATAAAGGAAATATGCTTTTATTGTTTAGTTGGCATGTCTACATATTGCTGTAATGTATAATATTGCAGAAAACAATGTTATAGTTCGAGTTAGAGGTGACCTAACCTTGTTTTGTTACATATACAATGCTTTTTTGATGTTTCTTATATATTTGTTTATGCTGAATTCAAATTCGATGAGTTTCAGGTTGAATTGTTTGGGCATTTTTGTAAAATCAAGGTCAAAGGTCAATTTCAAGGTCAAATAATATTTTTCAACTAATGAATCTAGGAACAAGTGTAATATCTCATTTTCATATGATTTTACAAGTGTAATATCTCATTTTCATATGATTTTGACTGGGCAATCCATTTCTTAAATTATTTGGCTTATTTAAGGTCATCTTCAAGGTCAAAAGGTCAATTTTAAGGTCAAGTAAGAGAAAATATAATTTTTAACAAATGAAGCCAGGAAGAAGTGTAATAGCTCTTTTGATTCTGCCATTTCTGGTATTATTTTGGTGATTTAAGGTGATCATCAAGGCCAATTTCAAATATGATTTTAACATACATGCCACAAATTGGAGTACATATATGAAACATTGTTTTGGTGTCATTGTGACAGGATTATCTGATTTTAGTTTGGTTAGACATCATTAAAGTGAAATGAACAGGTGATGAGAAGCCGCTGAAGGGTAATGGACAGACATTAAAGTGTGACCGAATGTGCTAAAAGGTGGTGGGGGGCATTAAAGGGCTGTGGAACGGCATTGGAGGGCGAAGAGGAAGCAGTAAATAACAATTGAAATACGTTATTGGGCGATGGGGTGGCGTTACCGTGTGATAGATAGGCGCTTAAGGACCAGGAGAAGGTGTTAAAGGCGACAGGGAGTTGTTAAATGGTGACAGAGAGACGTCAAGGGGCGACGGAAAGGTGTTAAAGGACGAAGAAAAAGTGTTAAAGTTTGATGGAGATGCAATAAAGGGAGAGGCGTTAAATGGCGATGGGAAGGCGATGGCGAAGCGTTGAAGGCGAGGAAAAGGCGTTGACGGTGATGTGTTAAACGACTGTGACTGTAAAACTTTAAAAACAACGCAGATGCGCTATGGGGCAATAGAAAGGCGTTAAAGAGCAAATAAAAATGACAAAGGTGGATGCAGAAGCTTTGAAGGACAACGGATAGGCGTTAAAAGGCTCCACATAGGCGCTGAATAGCGATGGGGAGGCTTCAAAGGGCAATTGGGAGGCGTTCAGAGCAAAAAAGAGGCGTTAAAACACGACAGGCAGGCTTTCAGCTGCAACGAAGAGGTTGTAAACTAAATTTACGTTCAGGGCGAATAAGAGATGTTGAAGAACTACATAAAGGCCTTCAATTGCAATGAAAAGGTATTAATCTAAACTCACTACGGCGACGCATATTATAATGGAGAGGGAGATGTCCATATTGTTAAAGTGCAACGGGAGTGTGTTTCCATTGGCCTTCAATGTCTCTGCTTCGCCCTTTGACGCACCCCCATTGTCATTTCACGGTTCTTCGTTGCCCTTTAACGCTTCCTCATTGTCTATTATTGCCTCCTCATCACCATTTGATTTAAAACCAACACAATTAAGATTATCCAGTCGAAATCACACCTAAACTAGGTATTACATAGGCCTACGTGCTCCAATTTGTAACATATAGTAAGTAAGTAAATCATTTATTCAAGTCTCTTATATTACAAACATCACTCAGAGTTTGCGTTGCGAGAGAAACATACTAAAATATATGTTGACCTTGAAATTGACCTTTTGACCCTGATGGTAACCCCAAATCACCAAAATAATAGAAGAGATGGATTCTTCAGTCAAAATCTGATGAAACAGAGGTATTACACAATCATGTTCGTAGCTATATTTGCTAAAAATAATATTTCATAATATTTTTTTCAAATAATAAACATATACAGAGAAACTGACCTTTTTATCTTGAAAATGACCTTTCATCATCAAAATAGTACCATCCCCAAGGCACAGATTCGACCTTGGAATTGCCCTTTCGACCTTGAAAATGACCTTACATTACAATAATACTATAAATGAATTTTCCAAAGCAAAAAGAGATATTGCGCATTTTCCTACTTTTATTTGTTAAAAATGATATCTTCGCTTACTTGACCAAGAAATTCACCTTTTGACCTTGAAGATGACCTCGAGTCATGAAAATAATATTATAAATGAATTGTTCATTCGAGATTACAAAGTATGAGCTCGACACAGGCTCAATCGGTAGGTCCAGCAACTCACCGATACGAGATTCATCAACTAAAATGATGCGACATTGGGTGGCGTCTCCGAGCTATGAACCATTTGGGGATGATTGGCTACCAAAGGCCACAGGTGCTTGTGATTGCCAGATCCATGTCAACCCACATATACAGACTCCACAGCACTCGTACTGCATATTATAAAAAATATATAACAAAAATGATAATAATCTTCTGTCTGATTGCCAAAGGGTACCATGTCTCGTCCGCTCAACAGCAGAGATAATACAGGTCTCGCATCAGTGGTCAAATATGATTTTCAATATATATATGTTACAAATAGCTCTTTTGGGTGTGCACATGACTGTATAATCTAATTCTCTTCAAATGATTAAATAGGCTCAAGTTGAAAAGATCAAGAGACGGTAAGGTGTTAA
This sequence comes from Flabesymbios commensalis, assembly GCA_964017125.1. Taxonomy (NCBI): domain Eukaryota; kingdom Metazoa; phylum Annelida; class Polychaeta; order Terebellida; family Flabelligeridae; genus Flabesymbios; species Flabesymbios commensalis. The sequence goes on from OZ024903.1 coordinate 26,252,432, forward strand.
AGGGCAATGAAGAGGCGTTAAAGAGCGACGGAAAAACTTTGTTGGTCGATGAAGAAAATTAAAAGGCATTAAAGGGCAATTGGGCCCATATTAAAGGGCATGGGGAAGCGTTAAAGGGCGATGAAAATGCGTTACAGTGCGAAAAGGTGCGTCATAAGGTGGTAGAGAGGCTATGAAGAGGCGCTAAAGGGCGACGAGGACTCATTAAATGACAATAGGAGGGCGATGGAGAAGCATTGAAAGTTGATGGACACACACTCTTGTCACATTTTATCGCTTTTTGTCGCATTTTGTGTCTCCGTAACACTCTTTGTTTAAAGCCTCTTCTTTGTTTAACGCAATTGAAGGCCTTTCCGTCGCCCTTCAACGCTTCTTCTTCGCTCTGAACGTGCTTTTATTATAACGCCTCTTCGTTGCAATTGCAGGCCTTTCCGTCACCCTTTTAGGTCTCTTCTTCGACCCTGAACCCCTCTCCATTGCTCTATAACTCTCTGTCACCTTTTAACGCCTCTCCATCGATATTTAACACTTTCCGATCGCCATCTAACGCCTCTGTGGCATCTTAAGCACCTCTCCATTGCACTTCAATGCCTCTGGGTCGACCATTTAACTATTTTGCTGTCGTCTCTCTTCGCCCTTAAACGCCTATCCATCACCCTTTAACACCGCCACATCACCTGTTAACTTCACTTCATAGTCGCCTTCTAACGCTGTTCCATAGCCCTTTAATGTCACCTTTTATTGCAACCGTTTGCTCTTAACACATTTTATTTGCCCCTTAACGCCTCGTCATTGCCCTTTAGCGCCTCATCATTGCCCTTAAACCCCTTTTGGTTGCATTTTGGCGACCTGTCGCCACTCTTTAACGCCTCCCCATTGTATTTTAACGCCTCCCTGTGACCTTTTCACGCCTCTTCGTTGACCTGGGCGGGGGCCCTAGGGTAGTGGTTAGCACCGCTGCCTTTCACGCCAGAGTCCGGGGTTCGGTTCCCGGTATCGGCGGTTTGAAAGAAACAAAATTGTTTCTTCCCCATCCACGTGTGAAAGTTAGTATTGTGGGGAGCCTCCGTCACCGAGAGGTAGCGTGCTCGGCCTCAGACCGCCAGGGCCCGAATTTCGGATCCTGTGTCTGGAGGACAGTGTCATCTCAATCATCTCACCATCCTCAGGAGGTTCTCCTGGCCCAGTTTAGCCTATATGTGCACAAAGGTGGCCTAAAGCCCGATTCATTTCATTTCATTTCTTCGTTGACCTGTAACGCATTTCTGTCACTCTTTAACGCCTCTCTATCACCCTTTAACATCTTGTCGTCGTGTGATTATTTGATGACGTTTAATCATTAAAACCCCACTAAAATTAGATTATCCAGTAAAAATCACACCAAAACAATGTATTATATACGTGCCCCAATTTGTAGCATGTTAAAATCATATTTGACCTTGAAATTTACCTGGGGGATCACTTCAAATCACCAAAATAGTACCAGAAATGGATTTTTGCGGCAAAATCACACGAAAAAAGGTATTAGACTCGTTCCTAGCTTTATTTGTAAAAAAAATGATATTTTCACATTTTTGACCTCGGAATTTACTTTTTGATGATCTTGAATAGAAATTTACCTTGCAGATGACCTTGAATCACCAAAGTAATACTATAAATGGATTTTTCAGTAAAAATCCCATGAAAAAGAGGTATTACACACGTTCCTAGCTTTATTTGTTAAAAATGATATTTTCTCTTACTTGACCTTGACATTCACCTTTTGCCCTTGCAAATGACCTTGAATAAATAAAATAATTTTAGAAATGGATTGTCCAGTTACAATCACATGAAAATGATTTATTACACTTGTTCCTAGCTTCATTTGTTGAAAAATAATATTTGACCTTGAAATTGACCTTTGACCTTGAATTTACAAAAATGCCCAGATTTTTCAAGCTGGCACTCATCGGATATGAATGCAGCAGAAAAAAATCTAAAAAAAACAAAAATATTGTATATGCAACAAAATAAGGTTAGTTTATTTTCATATCTTAGAAATCTTAGATATAAAGGCGAAATATGCTAAATTTGGCGGCCATTTTGAAAACAAAAATGGCGCCATATCCAATTAAAAAAAATGGAAACATCCAGTTTTTAACATAAGATACATCAAAGTGTCCAAAAATGCACCAAAACCAAAATTAACAGCGACTTCCCACGAAATTACATAGTGAACCTGATTATGAATCAGAAACAGCTAACTAAGACATTTATGATGATTTCGAATAGAAAAAAACCCTTCGGTCTCCATTGTTTATTTAAAAAATATTCAACGCTTTAATGGTTAACGGTCTGATCACAATCGTGTTTTCTAGGTGCAGCCGGGTGAGTCTCGCAGAGATCTGATGACCCTCCCTGACGGATTAGTGATCCGCAAGTCCTCAATTCCCGGGATCGGACTCGGGGTGTTTTCGGAGACTTTCATTCGACGTTACACCTGGTTTGGGTCATATGATGGAGAAGTGGTGGTGGAGAAAAATGATATTAGTGAATACGCATGGAAGGTAGGCCTACATTGTATTTATGATCTCGTACATTGGATATTACAAGTATAGGATAAAGCCCGAGGAGCTCTACATTCTCAGCTTTGAAAAAGGCCGAGGCCGAGGACTTTTTCAAAGCTAAGAATGTAGAGCTCCGAGGGTTTTAACTGACTCCAAACACATACGACCATAATCAAATAATGAAAATCCCCCATAATCAACAGTTCGGTCGCGCCTGACTGATTATAGTACTATATAGGCCTACAATAATTATTGGTCTGTACTTCATCAACAATAACTCTCCCTTCCCAGATTAGAATGTCGTGGTGGGACAAAGAAAATAATGAAGTGGTGTGTTTTAATAGATAAAAAGGGATAATAGGGGGCCTACACCCTTGGGGATCCAATCACAGACAATAGTTGTTTTAAATCTGTTTAATCAGCAGGTTTTGACACAGCCATTAGAAATTAAATGACATGCGTGTTTACACATCAAGATTTCTCAAAGTTCGGTCTCAAATTAAACAAAATATATATGAGTAGTTGTTACTTACGTGAAGTTGTGAGTCGCGGTAGCGAGACATAGCTCCAAGTGGGTGAACATTCAAATAATGTAACTTATGTAACTGACGTAAAATTAAAATTGTATAACTTGTGAGATTTCACAGTGTCCAGCATGTTTAAATTGGGATGTTATGCCTTGTTATACCTATTTTCATTTTAATTTAGAATTTGACGTGAATGATAAGGAAGGTGGAAGTCTGAACGTTTAGCCCTAACAGTGCAGGGATAAACTTTAGTCGTCAGAATCTGACGTCTGTAGACGTCAGATTCTGACGACTATGGTCTATTCCTGCACTGTAAGGGTAAACATATTTCTAATGGCCGTAGACCCATAACATAGACCTGTATTCAAATGATTCGGAAAGACCCGAATAAGACATTTATGATGATTCCAAACTGAAAAAACCCGTTTGGCCTCCAAGGTTTTCATGAAAAAAAATTAGCGCTTTAAGGAATAACCCTTATGGTACTAAACACACAAGTATAGCTATTTTAATCCTTAATTTGACCTTCAAACAAGACAATCAGCAGAAGAGAAGTGTATTTAAATAGCTACAATGGAATGTATTTCGACCTAAATTGTACAAAATTTCAATGTTAGAAATGTCCTCGCACTTGACATTGTTTGTCGCGGTATAGAGAGACGCAAATTCCGGTGAATTAGAAGTTAAATGATATGGCGCTTAACATTGAGATTATTATTGCCGAGATTGAAGGATAAACAGTAACTCGCGAATAAAAAAAATATATATATATTTCTCTTTGTTGAATTGGTTTAATTCTTATCCACTATGTACAGATGTATAAACCGTGTAATAAAAAAAACATTTTTAAACATAAGCCATCACAAACATTTTTGTATTTTAAGATATTTCGCGGAGACTATATTTACTATTACTTGGATGCCTACGACGAGAAAACTTCCAATTGGCTGAGATATATCAACTGTTCCCGGTACAAACGAGAGGAAAATGTGTTCATGCAGCAATGTTACGACGCTCCACATTACGTCACTAACAAGGATATATATCCAGGCCAAGAACTACTGGTTTACTACGGTGATGATTATGCGACGTCCCTGGATATAGACGTGGACAATTATGAAATAAGCTAGTTTTTATTATAGGATTATCTTAGTATTCTGCCATGCAAAATCATAAGGCATTAACCTTTTGACTTTATATGGCAGTATTGTTTTGTTTGTTTTTCTTTGAGGTCAGAACAAGACTGTCAACTCCCGTGATAATGCGTGTCATATAATGTATGAATTAAAAAATAATTTCACAATACAAAAAATAACTATGACTGTTTTAAGCATAATTTGATTGGTTTTCATTATAAAATGCTGTTTAACATGTATAAGTTATTTTTGCGCTTGACAGCCAATGGTAACCTACAGATAAACAGTAAAGAAATAGATGTAAAACACAATGCATTCCTGACCCATTAATGAAAATATGCCTGTGGCTGCTTTTATAATAGTTTTAACTTGCAGCACATCCTCCCTCCATCATAAGCTTAACCCATTAAAGCCCACTGGCAAGTTTTTTTGCCAGTGATGTTTTTGTGTGACGTCGCCATAAAAAAAAAATATTTAAAAAACTACATGACTTGAACCCGTTGTAAACTCTTTTGTCGTGTTGGTAATGTACATTTTGTGCAATCGATAGTTGATATCAACGTTTAACAACGCTTACGTTTGTCAGGAAAATAGTAATTCCAGAATGCTACTTTTTGGTCGTGGAAGAGACCAATAAGTAGTTTATTACATATCTCTCAACATGTAGGTCAATATTCATAAAGAAACTGTCATGTGTGGTGATTTTCGCCATGTAATTGTAATGCTGAAAAAGGATTCATAACTGTGCATAAAAAGACTAATAATTTACATGGCAAAAAAATTTGCCTCGTGGGATAATGCATGGTATTATAGTCTGTAGTAATAAACCATTCTGTAAAATGATGAAACGAAATACATTATGTTTATTATGTAGACTGTTTGGTACTAAATCCCCGAGCATGCTAATATGTTGGGCACATTCCTCATCCTTTTCTAATAATAATTGTTTGTCGGCTAAATTACATATACTAGTAAGACATTGCATTTGAAAATGTAGGTACTGGCAAGAAAATTTGCCAGTAGGCACTTATGGTGTCTTTGATGAATATGTGTATGATATATGATGAATGATATCCTCTCCATGTTTGAATACGCTGCGAGGGATGATCCAACTACTGTGAAACAGCTTAGAAAGCTAAGAAGTAGACGATGTCATTAAGATATGTATAAAGTGTCCTAGATTTAAACAAAGATAATGCAAAATCTCCTGGAACCATATTTCTCTCAATATTCCCTCACAATCTGATTGATATCATGCAGAGGGAGTGCAATCTGTATACTCAGCAAAAGGGAAGAAGCATCGGTATAGATAATATTGAGGCTCTAACATGTTAGGTGTCATGCTTCTCTCTGGCATCTTCCCTAACAAGTTATCTTACCCACGAGCCCGCAGGACGATACCTTGGTCTATCAACCTAGCGTCCAACGATTTTAAATAGAGATAAACCTTGAATGTCGCGCGTCTCAAGACTGGCCAATCAGACAGCGCTTGACCAACTGTTGACAGCTCCCTGGGAGCAAAGCTTGCTTGTTTCCGTTGGTATGATATATATAGACAAGCTCGAAATCTCACGCTAATGTGTACTTAAACTGCCTGATTGCGGTCAGTATATGATTACCGGCCGCCATGAGGGAGTTCGGTACACCTAAAATGTGAGATTCCCAACATGTCTATATAATACATCTAGCAACGGGAACAGGTAACTAAGCATGAGAGCTGAACAAGAGGTCATTTCTTCGTGACCCTTAAATAAATCTGAAACATCCAGTAAGGTTTAAATCTCAGACACACACCCAAGATGCCCACATAGACAGATATCGTACTCGATACGGTCAGGCTCCTGCGGTAGCAAGCGCATGAGACTGGCCAAGGAAAGATGCTCTCTGGGTACAGCCGACTACCATATCGACAGCTTTATTGGTCAGAATCAGCTGATATTCACAATTCTCTGAGGCGGAACAGGTTTGATGATATCGTAAGTGACCTTTAATTTGTCTTGTCAAGTGACAGATATAAGAGCTTTCGAACAGCTAGATGTGGCTGAGAATATCAGCATTGACGAAACCATGATACCATGATTATTTTGGTAAACATGGCACAAAGCAGTTCATCTGTGAGAAACCAATAAGGCTCAGTTTCAACTCGTGGTCTCTATGATAAACATGTATCACGTAAAACTGCATTACGGGTCTAGAAACATCTAGCAAATCTTCCCCTAGTCTCAGTATGAAATCAAATACATTTATATATGATACGCCTCGTGGGAGTAATTAGCAGTGCTGGTCACATTAAACACATTTCATTGACCCCTCTAAAGCCCACTGGCAAAAAATTTTGCCAGTCCCAGAAACCACTTTAACAATTTTTTTTTTTTTTCAATTGAAAATAGTACGTATTAATGGCCTAATCGTAGCAATGTGCTACATTTTCGGCTCGGAGGCTATGTTTAAAAAAGTTGGGCTTTAATGGGTTAATGGTTTTATTGTATCCGTATCCACATAATATTTATGTTTTAGAACATCAAACAATCAGGAAAATTGCCCCAAAATTGTATTACCGTTATACGTATGCACATATGATTTTTATGTTTTAGACCATTGATAAAACCTTTAAGACTTTAAGACTATAGTCTTGTCATCATAACCTTGGCATTAAATTGATAAGTTGATATTTACTCACACTGGTAAAATCATTATTATATTTTTCTTGAATATTAATAACATCTGTAGTAATCGAGTAAAATCAATTGACAAAAGTGTATATTTTGTTTTTATTTAAAGTTTCTTTATGCCGATAATTAAAAGCATAATGGGGAAGTTATGTATCTGTGTTTATTATTCATTTCTGCTAGGTGTATATTTATATAATTATGTCGTAAACCCATCTCTGGCAAATGTTATCTCATTTTATTTTAAAAATAAACTTTTGCACTTTAAAAAACATCAATAGCATTATAAAAGTCACAAACTAGTATAGAATCTGCCTGGTGTATCATCATCTTGCTCCAGTGATATTTTCGTAATGATTGGCATGGCATGGACAGACCCATATAAGGGGTGTTTGAGAACATTTCAGCTGCCATTTATGTCAAAGGTAAAGTGATCCAAGTCAAAATGTTCCTATATAAACTCACTGACCTGGATCACTTTACCATTGGTATGAAGAAAATTATAATTTTTTAAAAGTGAAAAAATCTTGTTTATTAATAAGTGCCAACAATGCTTAATATTTTAGTATATGGCTTAAATATTTTAGTATATTATTTCCTATATACTCGCATTTAACTTTCCTAAATGACATAAGCGGTACAAAATTGAATTTTAAACTTGGATCGCTTTACCTCTGAGCCATTAATTAATATATATAACAAATGTGCAAATACAAATTTTTGCTATAGTGACATATATAGTTATATATTATGTCAAGTACTTTATTGCAGAATTAGTGGAAAAATAGCATCCTGGATAATGTTTCAACAGACGACTATGATTTACGGTGCAATGCCATACAAACTTGTAAAATATTGTCTGATATGTAGCTACAGTAGATTTGTATATAAATATGACAGAATATACTGTAGGTCCGCATTGTCACTTTAATTGACTGAAGGGATTATGTACATTAACTTAGAATAATCACTGCATAGCATAAATCAATGTAACATTCACCCCTTTAACCGCCAAATTATTCAATCGGAATTTTCACCCACTTGAATTTGTGGCTCGCTGACGCGATCCACATCTTCAAGTGAGTGAAAATTATTCAGATTTGACAAAATGGAGGTCAACTATTTTTAAATATTGCTGATTGATGTCACATTTTATCTTTAAAAGGTGGTACTTGATGTGATAATAATAAATGAAAACTCGACTATATGCGGCACTGGCAGTTAAAGGGTTAAATCATCGTTAGCCAGAAACTTCGTTTTCTTCCAGTACAATCTCGCTCACATCGTTGACCGTGTCGATAATATCAACGTCTACATCCTCGTAGTCTGTAGTCTTGTTTCTGACAACCGCTGCTGATTTCACAGAACTATAATCACTTACTACATCTTCAGGGTGGGTGTCGTACACTGCCACAATACCACTGTCACCACTGTCTTTTGGTCGGAGCACTGTATCCATGTAGTTTTCTCCGATGATATCTTTACTTGGTACAGCTGGTGCTTCTTCATACACCGTCTCTGGTGGTGTTACGTCTCTCCTCCCTGGTCCAATGTTCACATATAAATCACTTTGTTTTTTTGGGGAGCTGTACACGGCCATATTCTCGCTGTTTTCCACAACAATGTTAACTCCGTCATTGCAATCTGTCGTGTTTCCGTTTGTGGATGTTCTGTGCTGTTCCATAGGTTCTCCTCGATAATCGTATTTCTCTTTTGCCATTTTTCGTTTCCTGTTTTAACACAGGAACATCAATGTGTAATCGTAATAACTGTAAGAAATTCAAATAGAAAAGATCATTTACATGCATTTAATATCACACGGTCGGGTGTCTATATAGATTTGATATATTAAACTTGGATACATACTTTAATGACAGAATCGTGATACTGAAAAATTAATCTAATGCAAAATATCAACTATATTCACTTCTTTTTCAGTTCATCTATGCAAAATAAAACGCTCCTGCTATTCAAATTAGTTTTATCGTTGAGCATGATTATTAGACCATAGCTAATACACACAGATACAATTTAACCAATGTTAAAGTCTTCCTTTTTGGTGATTTCATTACAGTAGCACCAATGTGATTACTCCTTATTATTACAACGAAATACATGCCAGTACTTCGGCTCTTTTTAGACACACTCTAACTTAACATAATAATGCCCTACCACCACAAAGGAAAATATACCTGGCACATAGCAGAACCACGACAATAACCATGATAACTACCGCTACCACCAAGACCAGCGGTAAAATCAGCCATACATGTACGACATCACCGCTGTCATCTGTAATACGATACTGGATGTAGTTTTACCTTTTCAGCGAGTGGACCGACATTAGACGTCAGAATATAAGGCACATTATTGACAAAAAGATTCAAATTAGACAGGTATCACTGGTTGTGTATCAAGTACATTATTATACATTAATTGATGAAAAGTCGGCGCTTTATATACCAAATGATATGTAGTTTCAAATATGTCACGACCTATATTTTAACTATTAAAGTATTTTAAATATATTATCAATAATTACATGTGAGTAAAAATGCGATGAGATTAAAATCTGAGTTGATTAGCAGTTTATAATTTCATTGCGTCTGTAGGCTGGATGTCTTGCTGGGTCATCACGATCATGCAGATGAAGTGTTTTAAGGTTATACTACTAAATATAATTCCTCTTCCGTTGATGTTAATATGAGTATTTGTAAATAATGATGAAAATGTACTATATTCATGGTTTTCATCGGTATGAAAAAAATGAACGTTATAGCTAACTCTTGAATTGCTGACCTATTTATATATAATCAGATGATATCCAGAACCAATAGGAAATAAACAATGTTTTTTTTTCATTTGAAATCATCATAAATGTTTTTGTTTTAGCTATTATTTTTCATTCGAATACCAATGTTAAGGCCATTATACATATTTTACTCTTTCAGTGCGGGGATCTACTTGAAACGTCAGAATCTGACGTTTATAGACGTCAGATACTGAAGTCTAAAGTCGATTCGGGCGGCGCTGATATGGTTAATATCAGAAATGCTATGCATTTCTGTTAATTTGGTAAATTTACAGGCACGCGATGAAAATATATTTCTTCAATAGTGTTCTACCTGTTCACATGACATCACTCGTTTGAGGTACCAGTCGACACAATTGACAATGTAGTTCTCTCGTATTTTACGTTATGATCTGTAAATACGTGGATAGTGCAATTAATTATTTAGTTAACTTTACCACACAATTTAAACGCACACAGACGTAATCCGTAATACAAAAACGGGTCCGAGTAGGCCTATAGCATATTATTTAGACAATTATGTGGTGAAAAGTCAAAATGCCGCAACTGTATGCGAAAATGTTACTAATATAAGTGATTATACATTTCTTTACCTGACGGAGCTTTGTCTACACAAATATAGGAGAGTTGCTCGTAGGACGTGTGTCTGCTGTGACTTCCCTGATAACAACGGTGCACATGCATCTTGACAGAACATCTGGACTTATCTTCACATTGGTCCAGCAGATCCTGAGCGTGATTTTGATTTACAGAAATTGCCGTTTGACAACCTCCATTAACCTGACTACAGATGTGGACGTCTTCATGACGTTGTCCGTAAAATGATAACTCCGCCTGCAGTGTCAGTTGTATGATTTGCATTCCACAATCCAGATCAAGCATTTCTTGGCCCGACTTCCAACAGGCTATTTCTGTCTTATAAGCTGTAACGGATACAACATTTTTTATTGTTTCTACTAAAAAACATAGTGGGTAACTTGAGAATCTTTACAGCACATGGTATATGTATATGTATAACTCCCTCCTCATCATACACCAGTGCTCGTCAACGAACTGCGTGAGTGGCCCAGATTGACTGCAATATAGTTTTTTTTTATTAAAAAAAAATACTATTGACTCAATTTTCTTCCAGCCACCATGGGAACGCATATGATTTTTTTCTTTGACATGGCTAGACGAAATTTTATGAATTATGATTTGTAGCGTATTTATATGATACATAGCATACATTATAAATATAGATGAACAATTTTTGGTTCGGTTCTCGAAATCATCATTTTCCACACAGTACATAGTAAACTCAAATATAAAACTCAGAGGAAATTAGCAGTGTTTGCAGTGTACACTGAATGTAAGGCCTATTCTTAACTTTGCAACTACATATTTGTGTGGCGAACTATGTTACTACTTTATTAGTATCTATTAACCGTGCTCACAACGTTATATTTGAAAGCGTACTTACGAGAGCTTTCGAACAGAGACTCTATTCTTGGTCACTCCACTCTGACGTCACTAGTCGAGGCTAGTGCCGCCTGGTGGGAACTGGGGAGTTGGGCGTGGGCGGCGGCTGGGTGTTCAGTTTCCCCATAATTTTGATTTCAGTGGGATTTATGTTACTACTGCTGCGTGCATTTGTTATATATTCACGTTTCATTATTTAATATGTGCCTAAAAACTATAGCGTTCACTGTTGTCCAGCTAGATCCAGTTTTAGATTTTATATGTCTATTTCTCATAAATAACGCAATTTCTAGCTTCAAATGACGAAATATAGAAACACACAATTTAGAAGGACAAGGGGTAACACCTAAATAGACCCCAGCGTATATTTCGACAATTTTGTGGTGCAAAGTCAAAATGTCGCAACTGTATGCGAGACTGTAGCCTACAATATCAGCGATTATACATGTCTTTACCTGACGGAGCTTTGTCTACACAAATATAGGAGAGCTGCTCGTAGTTCATGTTGTTGCTGTTACCTCTCTCATTACACGGGATTTGATGCATCTGGACAGAACACCTGGAGTTATCTTCGCATTGCTCCAGCAGATACTGAACGTGCTCTTGATTTACACTAATTGCCTTTTGACAACCTCCATTAACCTGCCTACACATGTCGACCTCTTCATCACGTTGTCCGTAAAATGATAACTCCGCCTGCGGTGTCAGCTGTATGATTTTCATTCCACAATCCAGATCAAGCATTGCTTGGCCCGTCTTCCAACAGGCAATTGCTATATTATAATCTGGAACTGATAAAATATTTTTTAATGTTTCTACTAAAAACGTAATGGTTATCTTGAGAATCCTTACAGAACATGGTACATGTATATGCATAACTCCCTCCCCATCATACACCAGTGCTCGTCAACGAACTGCGTGAGTGGCCTTGATTGACTGCAAAGAATGAACGCGCCGAGTATATTCGGATCTACGAATCTATCGTAATTGAGTTTTTTTTTCGACTTAAAATACACAGAATATGAACATGTGTTCCAAAATTGTATATAGAAAAACGCAATTTCATTGTAAGCATGGTAAACCACGAAACATTGGCCATGCAATTTTATTGTTAAACCCGTATATTATTTATTTCCCGCCCGACCTGGCCAGTATTACAAATAACAGTAGATTCGTAGATCCGAATCTCATGTTTTAACAATAGACTGACGTCACATGTGTATTTTAAATATGTAATCAGCTCAGCATTTTGACCTGATATATCAAGCTATGAAAATTGAAGGACTTTAATATGTTATCTTTAAAATAAAGATGGAAGCCATCTGAAAATGAATATATTTTTTTTACCCTGTTTATGTTGGTGGTGTATATGAAGTGTAATCGTGGACAGCTTCACACCGCAAAGATCATGAAGATGTGGACCGTGTCCTGGGAAATTTAACGTATTTGTGCTGTCGCAATCTATGGCTCAAACCTCTAGCTTCAGACACAATTTAGGCTTTATGATGTGGGATTCGTCAGTTGCATTATATTGAGCGAATAGTTCACTTTTATGATGAAAGTGTCAAAGCTCGCATACATGTAGCTTTATATGTCTTTCTCATTAGATAATAATTTTATTTTTTTAACCTAAATAATGTTTGGAGCGTCTCCAAAAATGAAATAAATTATAACATAGTATACATTTGAATATTCACTACATAAAATAATATCTAGCTTAAATAGAAGAAGGGATACACTTATTCATTTATAATACAGACAAAAACATCGATATGGCTTAGTTTTGTAAGAGTTAAATAGTGCCATTACACAGATTAGGCACAACGGGAATATTTTTATGCTAAAAAGGGTAAAATGTTTTCAACCACTGATCACGGTTTTGACATTTTTGATATCGTCTTGCGTCTCACTAATACAGATAAACCTACATAATATGTGTATCATACCATATCTGGTCTGTCACAAAGAAAACGGGCTGAGAAGTCCGCTGTTTCTGGTGATTTTCTCGCTTAACACTCTGAGCAAAATTTATTTGAAAGCCGACAATGTGTTTTTAATCAAATATATTTCAACGGCACATGTGGACAACGGCACATGACACATGATGCATCTACCCTCTTTCTCATAGTCATAATTATATAATTATGATATTGCCATATTTACATAACAATTTGTTTGAAAATGATAAAGATATAATAAAATGCAACTTTAGACTGAGTTTTTTTTATTTTCAGAAAATCGCATTGATCCAAAGTACTACATGGTGTCATAAAGTATTGACACCTTGGAAACAAACAACGTTCTAGGATTTTTATGAGCGTTAAACTTGTTATTTTCACTAGCTTCAGTCGAAATTGTGATTTAGATAAGAAATTTTGATAAGAAATTGTATGTAATTACCAAATGATGTTGTTATATTGCTGGGCCGATGTCGCACACGGCGGTTGAAAGATAAACTAACATTGGTGTGCATAAAATCAACTTGATAGTAAAATAAATAAGAGTTAGGCCTTTCATTGTGGTGACCGACGTTAGACGTCAGATTCTGGGGTCTAAAGTCCGTCCCCACTCAGAAAGACTAAGATATTTATGGTTGCTGTGGACCAATACCACACATCCAGGTATTCAAATGAAGCGGAGAAAGCTAACTAATACATGTATGGTGATACTAAATTAAAAAAAAAACTTTGGTCTCTTGGTTTATATAAAATATTTCAGCGCTTCAAGGGTTAAAATAGCAGAAACATACACACCAGTGGGGCTTTCATATCCTGGTTGGTCCTGGCACGTAGATATTGTGATAGCGATGTAGATGACACAAATAAATATCCTCATCTTGCTGTGAATGCGCCAGCAGAATGAGATGATTCAAACGGCATATAATTACTTGAAATCATTCAAAAAGTGATGATTTGTTTCGGATCCCTCGTCGTCTCTCACATTATGTCACAAGTTTGTCACACTCAGCTTACCGTGATCATTGTGATATGACACTCCTGTCATTCACATACACTTGTCCACTTATAGTACACTCGAAATACCCCGTATCCTTATTGTGGTTTACAGGACTCCAGCAAACACAAGGTGCTGACCCGATGTAGGTTTAATGCTGGGCCATCGTCGATGACGATGGCCCAGCATCAAACCTACATTACGTCTACGTCTCGTGTTCGCTGGGATCATCATTTGAAATATCTCATTATAAATTTCACTTTTTGTAGATACAGTACTGTTCATTTGAAACTTACGTGGTGAATATTCGCCACGAATTCACACGAATTTAATTCGCCGAATTCGCGATGAATGATATTCGCCGATAACACAAATGATTGGGCGAACATTCGCCATGGATTCTCCGCGAATTCACTGATCGATATTCGCCAGCGATAGAGATAGGTCGGCGAATTCGCGGTAGGGAATTCGTGGTGGGGAAGTCGGCGAATTCGCGGTGAGGAAGTCGGCGGATTCGCGGTGAGGAATTCGGCGAATTCGCGGTGGGGAATTTGCACAAGCCTCTGTGACCCTCTGTGTCTGTTTTAAGTTGACAATTCGCCTCCTTGCATACATAGATAGCAGCATTTTGCTGTTGCATTCCCAGATTCTCCAGGATGAATCATATGAATTCCCTACTGTGAATCCTATTTCCCAAGAATAATTCTCCGTGGGGAATTCACCATGGGGAATTTCCTATGGGGAATTCACCATCAGGAATTCCCCAGAGAATCCCAATGGAGAATTCACCACGGTGAATTCACCATGGGGAATTCACCGTGAATCTGACTCCCCGGGCATTCTTCGTGAATTCACCAATTTGCCTGGGACAAAGAATCAGATTCCCCAAGGGGAATTCCCCATGGAGAATTCTCTTGTGGTGAATTCATGTGAATATTCCCGGTGAATTCCCCGCAAGTTTCAAATGAACAGTACTGTACATGTATTAGTAGTGTTAGCCTAGATGGCCTAAGGTGGATACATAAAACATGAGCTATGTAACGTTCTACTTCCGGGAATCTATATAGCTGGAAATATTTGTCAGATAATCGACCTATACTGATTATGACACATTATCCAAGATACTTAATAAATTTAAATCTATGTATATTACAATGACCTATTTTATAAATTTTCGAATTTTTAGTCCACTAAATCAATTCATCAGTTATTAGTAAAATCTGGAATGGAAATGTACATTTTATCAGCGCTGGAATTTGTAATGAGGACGCCACACAAAACAGTGTACCCACCCACTAAATAACCGTGATTATAGACCAGGAAGTGTAATGTCCTATTTACTGGTGTCAAAATAATGGAAATGTCCTATGTAACCAGATTGTCGTACAAACTAGAAGCCAGCTAGTACTAAATGGACCAGGTTTGCATGCCATGGACTCACCGAAACTGATACGATCGTCACAATAGTTTCTTCATTATTATTATTAAGTTCATTTTTCCTGAGTCTGTGTCCTATTTAAGGGAAAGAGGGGTACTGTGTGAGGGAAACGGTTCACATTTATGTACACCAGTCCTTATGAACATGTCGAATATAACGTTTCAAGTCCTTAGGTTAAGTACTTTTGTCTTTAAATAACACGTTTTCAAAACAAATATATTAAAGATTATATGTTTGGTTAACAGCTTTTGTTGGAGTAAAGTTGGCCTAGCGTCGCAGCCGGTGGCCCAGCATAATGCATAATGCAGCAGTCAGAAAAAACGGTACAATCACTCAATGCTGTTTCAATGACGGGCCAGCGTCGAATACTGTGGGTCAACATTGAAACAGCATTGGTTGAATGCCATGTTTTTGCGCAAAGTTTACAACATAACCGGTGATAGATTAGTGTTGGGCCAGCATCGTAGACGATTGACCGGCATTAAACAGAAATGGGTTGCAACGCTGGCCCAACATTGAACCGGAATTTGGTGGGTAGGCCTACATAATCTGTACCAGGTACATCATAGGCAAGTATTGAATGAATGTTGGTCAGCATCGGCGATGGTTGTGAGAGGAATACACGTCGAAGATATACTTGAACCTGTATCTTTGGTGATATATTAGTTTTGGGCCAGCGTCGTAGACGATTGACCGGCATTGAACCAGCAATGCGCTGCAATGCTGGCCCAACATTGAATCGGAATTTGGTGGGTAGGCTTACATACTCAGTACCAGGTACATCATAGGAAAGTACAGAATTAATGTAATTGGCCAGCACCGGCGATGGTTGTGGAAGGAATACACGTCGAAGATATATTTGAACTTGTCTCCTTGGTTCTTTCCTCAATTATACCATGGACATTTAGGATTCTGGCCTATGAGGGAGACCAATACACTGATTTTTTGTCTATAGCACCATCAGACTAAAGCCGTACCTCGGAATTCGGGAACTCCTTTTCTAGTTGTTTTTTTAATTTTTTTTCTTGACGAATACTTTCGAATATATACACTTAAATCAGCGTTGATGGGAATTCTGTACAAATGTGCACAAATCCTTGCTCACCCCTTATGGCTCGTTTAGCTAAGAATGGCTACTCTATTTCCACAGGGGGACGGCAGCACATGTGGTTATCAACTCAGATACGTTTTGTTGTATTACTTGTAGCAAAAATACGCATGTGCATACGTTATCTTCGGATATATTTAGATGGATTTAGTGGAATTGTATTCAGTTCGTACAGTTATAAAAATTCGTAGTCACACTTCGCTTGACCCAAATTGTGGCGAAGGTCTGAGTGGTTATTATGACAGGAAAACACCCATAGAACATGATTAAGGTGGGTGTAGAGCTTCACTGTGGCAGCAAAGCACCTGAAATGGCTACCTCGACCAAAAATACTCTACTTTTTAAGACACCAGGAACGGGGAAAAGCCAAGCGTATATTTAAAACAATTCTTAAATCCCTGTCTCTTATTTATTTTTATTTATTACATAGCAGACGATCAATTATTAATGTTTTCCAAAAATATCAAACATTAAAAAAAACATTATCTGATTGCAGGAAGTTGATATTTCAAAAAAAATACACTGTTCACAAAATAGAACTTTTCCGTTTCCTGCTGGTTATGCCATTTGAAGCACCCCTTGTTTTCACGTAGCAAACCTATGAGGCCAAGAGTCCAGATGAGGTATTTCTATAAGCCTTTGCTCTATCACATCGTGCACTGATTGACATCGCTATAAACCATTTTTTTCAACTGTAGGTGTCATAAAAATATGTCACAGTCACAGTCACTGAACAGGTGTAGATTGCTCGAGAAATTAATAATTTACTAGCAATAACAATAATGTGATGAGGTGTCAATGCTTAAATATGATTGTTTTCCACTTCCAAGTCTGAATGTATGTTGTGATTCATCAGAGAGGGGGGGGGGGATTGTGTGATTGGTTGAAAATTATATAGACGACCTAAGGGGATGCAACTGCAAAGGATAACCTATAGTTGAATGTTTTTTTCGTGGCAGAGATGCTTCTTGAAATGAGATTTCTACAAAGACAACACAAATTATTTTCTGTGACTATTCTCATAACTGCATTGCATGAGTGTTTTTATCAGCGTGGCTTTACCTTCTGAATAAGAAATAAATTATCTAAATATCACAGGTAAAAAATATAATAGTTGGAAGTCTTTTTCGCATCATTGGGTAATGTTTTTTTTCGATACTAAAAACAAAACATTAATGCTAAAGCATTGACTATCATAAATTTTATAACAAAAAACAATTGATCATTTTAGGAGCAATATGTATTACTATTAAGTTTATTTGTATATGTGCTTGTACGTATTCAACAAAGTTATGAAAGTGCAGAATCATAATAGAGATAGGCAGTGAACAGTCAGCCTGTGAAAGTATAATTTCAGAAGATGCTATATCCTTTGCCACTAGCAACAGACAGCCAAGGACAGTCACTGACTTTTCTAAATGTCTCAAATGTCAGGACGTTACTCATGATAAACTTTATGAGGCGTCAGCTATAAGCATTGAACGTTTCTGTGAAGCAGCTATCACCCGTTCAGATGAAATGTATAACAGGTTAGAGCCACATATTGAGTCACTATGTAAATCTGAGATATCTGATGTCCGATGGCATCCTAACTGTTGCAAGTCCTACACTAGTAAGACTAATATATGTGGCGCCAGGCTAGCTCATTGGTAGCGTGGTTGACTCAGAGCCAGGGGGTACCGGGTGCGAATCCCGCTGCGGCCGATATCTTTCCTTGGTGCACACATATACAGTGATCCAAACTGTTCAAAATCTTGGGATAATGACAACCGAACGTATAACCGATTCGCGCCGCATAAAAAACAACGTACAAAAAAAATTAAAAAATAAAATGACCAATATGTCAAAGTTGACATGCAAACGTTCAATAAAACCTTTTTATTATCATTACAGAAAAGGCAGAATACAGAATGTAGTGAAAATGTATCGACAGGTCGAGGTACATGTGGATCAGCACAGGAACCATCAGCAAAAATACTACGTTCCGCAGTCCCAGAATTGCAGTGGCAGCTATGTGTATTTTGTCAAAAAAACGTCTAATCATAAATTGTCTCAAATACTTACATCACATTTTGAACAGAGTGTGAAGGATGCTGCTCATGCCAAAGATGATGCTGCATTGTTATCTAAAATTGGCGATGTCGACCTTATAGCATTTAAGGCTATATACCACAGATGGTGCCATCGTACTTATGTTAACATTAGACCAAAGAAAAAGCCACACGAAATATTTCAAGGTCAGTATGAATCTACTTTCAGAAAATTAGTGGAAGAAATAGACAGTGACCTCCTGGTGAGGAGAAAAGCATTTGACACCCATATCCTTCTTGAAAAGATTTCAAACAATAGCAGGTGATAATGCTATCACTCACAATTACCCAACAAAATGTCTTAAACGCCGTCTGCAAGCACACTATGGTGACAAAATAGTTTTTCAACCTCAACAAAATAGAAACCAACCTGAACTTGTGTACAGTAGTTTAATATCAGTTTGTGATGCTATTGTTTTTTTTATAGTATTAAAATCTATAGTACTAATCGTGAGCTAGTACCTGTACTTTATTGACGACTGTCACAAAGATATCCAAGGAATTGTACATCTTGGAGACCCAAATGGTGACCGTGTCGTCTCAAGTGCCAGGCAATAACTGACCGTCATCAGCCTGTCCAGAGCCAAGCTGAGAGGGGTCATGTGACATGTCGAAATAGGTACCTGGTACAGGGTACCACATACTAAAAATCCCTATCAACACTGCTTTATACTTTAGTGACGAAGTGTTATATGTACCAGCTTTTTCCAGCTCTTCACATGGAAATAATACGAGAAATCCCCTTTTATTAAGAGATGAAATAAAACAAACTAAAGATTTGAATACTAAGCCACTAGAAGTGAGCGAACTTACTCTAGAGAAGGCCAGTGAAATTATTCCGGATTCTTTATACATGTTTCTTAAGTGGTGTTTGGAAGGCGTGCATACTGGTACTGAAGCAATATCATCAAGACGATTAAATTCAAACAATGAACAGCTCAACAGAAATATTCTGCTTGTCGCAAAATAAGTAGCCATATGTAGCCAGGACTTTTAATAGTTTTATAGGTTTAGCATAGTTTATCCAGGTTGCCGTTGTTGCCCTCTGGTGACTAACATGACAACTATGTTTTTTGACATAGTTGCCATGTTACACCTTCTTGCCGCCGTTTTCAAGCAGTCTTTGGCATTCCG
Source organism: Flabesymbios commensalis (assembly GCA_964017125.1). NCBI lineage: Eukaryota > Metazoa > Annelida > Polychaeta > Terebellida > Flabelligeridae > Flabesymbios > Flabesymbios commensalis. Next base: position 26,272,305 of record OZ024903.1, read on the forward strand.
TTTTATGAAGCCATTGGTCTCGACTCTTCACTGTCAATGATTTGTACTTGGAGAACAAAGCTCTTGTAAGCAGGTCCGTGTTATATTGTTTAGAAGTAAATAGTATTAGGTTTCTTAATTGTATCTCGATTAAGCTTAATAAAGCCACTCTATTTCTATAAGTAATGTATTTATCATTTGCAGGTAAAGCCTATGTGTATTATTCGGATGTTATACCTGGTAGCAATGGTCCACTAGAACGGCAGGGTCTGTTGCTCAATCCTTTTTTTTCTGATGGCGATGGATGGATTTTGTGATTGATGCTGCCCACAAATGCCTCAGGGACAGGGACACGTTTTGTTCAACAAATGGATCCATCAGAAAAACGCCAGTACATTCAATCATGAAACCATCAGGTGATGTACATCATATAAGTGATAACTCTGCAAATTATATTGACCTTGTGGCAGCTTTTCCTAGAATCACAGAAACGAATTTGGGGAAAAGCCATTGTATATCGACACTGGAGAGGCTGTACCAGTAGCATCCCCCTGCCGACCATTGCATGGCGACAAAAAAAAGGCAATAGAGGCAGAGCTGCTTAAACGGGAAAATGAAAGAAGAATTGAGCGTTGTGAATCTGAGTGGGCATCTCAAATTCATGCTGTAAAGAAACCTGATGTATATATTTTTGTATATATGGATGATATTATTGTTGGAAGTAAAAACCACAAAGAGCATGAACGCCATCTTCAACAAATGTTTGAGCGACTGCAACAAACTGGCCTGGTGATCAACGTAGGCAAGTGTGTTTTGGCCAGCCTAATATTACATTTCTTGGACACTATGTTGACAAGAATGGAATATCAATACCCCCTGACCGTGCAGATGCCATAATTCGCTACCCACGACCAACCAATGTTGCAGAATTAGAACGTTTTTAGGCATTGTGGCATTTTTTTATCGTTTTATCCATCACGACCTCTGGAAAACTTGCCCCATTATATAAACTGAAGACATATCGCACTACAAAAGCCTTGTGTTAACATTGGACAGAACAGCATAACAAAGCATTTGGCATTGCTAAACTGGCCATTGCTAATGCTACAATGCTTGCTCATCCTGTGATCGGGGCTCAGACAGAGATATGGTGTGATGCCTCGAATATCGCTGTTGGCGCAGTCCTTGTGCAACTTCAGAAAGGATTGTGGCGCCCCCCCCTAGCGTTCTAGAGTAAGCAACTAAATCGTGCTCAAATGAACTATTCAGCAACTGACAGGGAGCTATTCGCAATATCATATGCAGTTGATCATTTTCGTAGCCATATTGAGGGCCAGCCCATAACTGTACGTACAGATCATCTCCCCCTTATCGGCTCAGTGAAAAAGGCTGCTGACACGGCTCTGCCAATACCACGTCGACATCTAAACAGGATATCACAGTTTATCGACCATGTCCGTCATTTAAAAGGCAAACGCAATGGATTAGCTGATGCCATGTCACGTATTGTTCTTGTGCAGGGTGAGAAAGACACTTGGTCTAGTGCAGATGTCAATCGTGATTCACGTGGGATTATAAACCAGCTTCCATGTGATGATAATATTAACACGTCTCTAGACGAGCCATTGGTTGATGAAAGTTTTGTTGACTGTTTGAAAAAATGTCAAAGTATAAATACTGAGGACTGTGGGAATTGTTGTTTTGCGAGAGCTTGTCAAGCTGTGTTTGGGGTCGGTGACTCTGATATGAAATGCCATATATATGAAAGCTCAAAAGGGACATTATCTCCTTCTTGTGTGATTTAGATGTTCGCCCTCGCCACACAGTCGTTCGTCCTCGCCACACCACCGTTCGTCCTCGCCACACCGTCGTTCGTCCTCGCCACACCACCGTTCGTCCTCGCCACACCGTCGTTCGTCCTCGCCACACCACCGTTCGTCCTCGCCACACCGTCGTTCGTCCTCGCCACACCACCGTTCGTCCTCGCCAGAGTAATGTTCTCCCCTACCTGGCCCAATGTTTGCCCCTGCCAGGGCCAACGTTCGTCCTTGCCAGAGTAATGTTTTCCCCTGCCTGGTCCAATGTTCCCCCCTACCTGAGTCATGTTCTCCCCTGCCCCTGCCAGGCCAAATGTTTGTCACAGCCAGGCGCTGTTGATATCTTATAGCGGGGGCGAGCGACGTCCAGCGGGGGCGAACGTAAAGGGCGATAATGAAGGTAGGTTCGCGGTCAAATTCTCTCTCATTTTTAGACCGCGTTCAATAAACACACGTGCTGCAGATTATTCTTCAAACACATGTGGACATTTTACAATAACAACAACAACAGTGATTTACTGATATAAAGTCTAACTGGGTATACCGTCTGACTGACATAAGGTGAGTATAAAAGTCTTATTTTTTATGATATTATGTGCTTTATTTTTTCTAAACAAATTGATTGCGTTATCGGCTTTCCACTTTTAGTCAATGAATATCAGCTGACTCACCTATTATCGCCCATCCGGCCATCGTTCAATTTGTCACGTGTAGACTGTAGTGCATGTAGTGTGTCTACCGTTACTCAGTTACGTAACGCACTAGTATACAGTGACTCACTGCCACTGGCGTCAGTGCTGTCACGCCTCACTATTACTAGGTCTAAGCCTTCTGAGGTGATGTATGTCTACAGCTGGATGGTCAATATCTTTAAAACTCTTCCAGTTGATTTTGTAATCCTGGTAATAATCCTTCGTAATCATTGAAATTGATAGGTATGTGAATTTGTGAGACACTGTAATAAAAGGCATAATTTTTCTTTGTTTGTTTCCTCTTTTTTTCTCACTAAAACTGGTAGAAATGAACCAATATTGTAAAATTAAAAGAGTAATTTGTTTTGAATGGCACTTTGATCACCTGTTCCGGGGGTTCCCATCATTTGCTTTCTCGCAATTACGAACAATTATGCCAGCTCTCGCCTTTAACTTCAATATAGCTGCAACAAATGCTTGAAGAGGTAATGCAGCAGTCAACGAATTCCCCGACACCCCTTACCACGGGCCTATGTGGGTGATTTGCATTTTGGTTATCCCAAAAACACAAAGTGCCCACAACCATGGGCACATTTTATGTCAAAACCCCTTGGTAACCCCCTGGTAAAAATCCACCCAATCAGGTGGAAGAGATATTCTGGTGTGTATTTATAAATGTGCAACTTTTTACTTGGTATTTTAAATCAGTATTTAGGACACAGTTATACCAGAGTTTGTAATCAAATACTAGTATTTATTAAAATTCCCTCACCCCCTCCCATCAGATTTACCATATGACTAACGCCCTTCACCCCCCTCCCCTCCCATCACCTTAAACATGACTGACGCCCCTCTCCCATCACCTTGAACATGGCTAAATTACGCCCCTCTCCCATTACCTTGAACATGACTGACGCCCCTCTCATCACCTTGAACATGACTGACGCCCCTCACCCCCTCCCATCACCTTGAACATGGCTGACGCCCCTCACCCCCTCCCATCACTTTGAACATTGCTGACGCCCCTGACCCCTCCCATCACATTGACCATGGCTGACGCCCCTGACCCCTCCCATCATCTTGAACATGACTGACGCCCCTCTCATCACCTTGAACATGACTGACGCCCCTCACCCCCTCCCATCACCTTGAACATGGCTGACGCCCCTCACCCCCTCCCATCACTTTGAACATGGCTGACGCCCCTCACCCCTCCCATCACATTGACCATGGCTGACGCCCCTGACCCCTCCCATCATCTTGAACATGACTGACGCCCCTCACCCCTCCCATTATCTTGAACATGACTGACGCCCCTCACCCCTCCTATCATCTTGAACATGACTGACGCCCCTCACCCCTCCCATCATCTTGAACATGACTGACGCCCCTCACCCCTCCCATCACCTTGAACATGACTGACGCCCCTCCCATCACTATGAACATGGCTGACGCCCCTCACCCCCTCTCCCACCACCTTGAACATGACGTACACCCCTCCCATCACCTTGAACTAAGCTGACGCCCCTCTCCCATCACCTTGAACATAGCTGACGCCCCAACCCCCTCTCCCATCACCTTGAACATGGCTAACGCCCCTCACCCCGTCATATCACCTTGGACATTGCTGGCCAAAAGACGGGGTATACTATAGTCAGATTCATATTAAATTCATCAACCAGGATTAATGAATTTCGCGGATTCCTCAGTCAATTCTCAAACAATTTTCATGTCGTGTTTTGATACGTATTGTAGAACTTACACCATTTAACATGTAATACAATTCTGAGACGAAGCTGATGGGTATATCATGTTTAAAGAGGGAAACTTTCTCTTTTATTTACTACTATTTTCAAATGGTCTAACTTATAAAATATTTATCAAAACTTAGAATCCGACTATATATTATAGCCTAGGAACTATGTATTTTGTAGTATATCGTATAAATAATTAATTTAGTACAGTCTACATCCTATGGAATGTATAGGGTCTAACAAAGATAGTAAAACAAATATTAATTGTAACCTGCAGTTAATGAGCGCATTCCAATGCGATGTATTATCGATGGGCAATCATGCATCCCCCACGCTTAAAGATGGCAGAATTAGGTTATACAAAATCACATTATTTTTCAATTATCGGTACGTCTTCTATGGACCCCAAGGTGTGCATATACAATATTTAGTTTTTAAAATATTAATTAGGCCTGTCAAGCGGAATCAGCTCCCCTGAATTTCAGTTCTGTCTACCGGAACTCGGTTCCATCCAAAGGTGTGCTGCTGGGAAATTAGATCCTCTTGACTTGAGAAATTAGATCCCTCATAAGATCGCTAGTGATTACCTGGTCATGAATGTCTGTTATTCTGAGAAAACAAGTGAGGCGTGAAATGATTAAAATAAAGTGATGTCATCAAAGTCCCCTCGTCTGAAATGTTGCCACAACACCACGCCCGATCTATTTTTAAAACACCTCAGCCGCTTTTATAACGGATCACTATTCAAAGGGTCCCACATCTACATTTCTATATAATTAAAACAAGGAGGTTGATAAGAGCTTTTCAACCTCCTTGATTAATGTGTTGGGACAATAGCCAAATGCCAATTTGTGACCCATGCATGGTAAATAATATTAATATTACGTATAACCACACATAGGGCGTTAGAGGAGTGTACACAGACTCAGCATGCACGAGAACTTGTCCCGATGTTGGGCCAATGCTGGGCCAGCATAGTAGACGGTAGGCCAGCTATGGGCCAACACGGGACAACGTCTCGTGATTGCTGGGGAGGTGTCAGGGAGGGGGAGGTGGACCCTGGCTTACCGGTCGGATAATTGGCTGCTCTGAGTGGCTGAGGCGAGGCTTGACCAGTGAACCTGCCATGTTTGGGGGCAGTGCAGTCAAGCCTGAAAGAGGCGTTGTTAAAATGCTTCTAAAAACACAGGCCAAAAGACATATATCTAGCTCTTTTTCAAAACTTTTACATGTTTTATCAAATATTAAAATGAAATACAAAATACATAATTATATAACAATAACCATAATCTGTCGCTCGAAGCTTAACATGCTTAAAAGCACTTATCGTTTGCTTTGGCCCTGGCGAGCAATATTGTAGGTCTATCTATATATAACTGGTTGCGAAAATTTATAACTGACATTAATGCATTTAAAAAGTAAATAAGCAAGATATAAATGTGACAGACTATTATATCTACGCACAACCAGCTGAACTCGAATTAAACAGTCTTTTATAATTTTGTGATACTAGGGCCTACATGTAACATGGCGAGTAGCCGTTCTAGCGTGCTTCCTCTCACATTGTACTCAGAAGGAGAAATCAATTTTAAGAATAAAGGGGTTCCTAATAATTGTAGCCGCTCACCCCTCACCTAGCAGCAGTGTACTGGGCGTGAAGAGAGAGGGCGCCATCTCACACCTGCCTGCCCTGTCTGATTGTCCTGTCACTTGGGATTACGTAACAGGTCCGAAACACCCCGCCTGAATTGTTGCTCAGTTTACAAAAATATGACAGCGTTCCGGTCAATGAACGGTCAGTGGACACCTAGCAAATACGAGGCGTTGAACTAATGTTGGTTTAATGTTGAGCCAGCGTTGCAAGCTGTGAACTGGCATTAATACAAAAAATTAAAAATGAAATAAATCGGGCTTTAGACCACCTTTGTGCACATATAGGCTAAACTGGGCCAGGAGAACCTCCTGAGGATGGTGAGATGTTTGGGATGACACTGTCCTCCAGACACATGCAGGATTCGAAATTCGAGCCTTGGCGGTCTGAGGCCGAGCACGCTACCTCTCGGTCACGGAGGCTCCCCACAATACTGACATTAATACAACACTAGGTCGATGTTTCGTGTTTTCCGGGCCACCTGTCCATATGATAAATTAAACCACCAAACACGAGATGTTGGCCCAGTGTTGGTTTACTGCTGGGCCGACGTCGCCGACGGTGGAACAACAATAGATCAATATTGTGTTTTCTGGGTGCATTGAGATTCCATTGCAGCCGGCCACCTAACACTGGATGCTAGACCAACGCTGAAATAATGTTGGCCAGGTATCTCCGGCGCTGACCCAGCATTGAACCAACGTTTAAGCAAAGGCCCGTTGCGAATGTCGGGACATGTCGTGTATATTTATTTCCGTAATTTGTATTACGCAAGGGTGAAGTGGGCTACGCTTATGAAACGATGGATGAGGAGAGTTTTAGCTTCACGGCTGAATAAGTTATTTAGCCGTGAAATCTGACACAAATTTTATAGGTTGAGCTTGAAGATCATAGTCGTGGGGAAGGTTTAACTTTTATGTTGTCACTTTCTATATGATGCTGAGAGGTTACCAAAACCAAGGAATCTTTAGATTCCTTGCTGAAAGCCAGCCATGGACTGGGTTATTGAGAAGCAAATGAGCACCACCATGTTCTATGCTGAAAATCGTTTTTTGTGCATTGTAATTGAACTCCCTTGTCCCACATAAGTTCACTTTTAATACATCTAGAATTAGCATTACTTAAGTAAGCATCTCTTTCTTATTTTATACATATTCAGTTCAGTCTCTTCTATTACCGCACATTACCGCACATGTTATTTGAGTTTAGGAAGCATTGTGAAATTAAACAACCACAGATGGCTCTAACATTCAACAGTGTTCAACAGCAGACACAGGACGTTAACTCAATGTTGTTTTAACGTTAATCAAACTTCTACGACGTTGGATCAACGTTAAAACAACATTGATTCAACGTTTTGTGTCTCCTTGGCTAGAACAACCATTTCAATACACAGTTACCACAGATCTATCAACTGTAAGGACAATGTTTTCATCATGTAGATATTTAGCGTCTGGACGATGACTCCAAGCACCGTGTGACAGATCTGTGAGAAATGCTGATGAAAAATCTCGGATCATGTTCCATACCCTCAATTATATCTTTGTTAACTAAATAACTTATATCGAAATTCAAATAGTCTATGTATTGATTCGCCTCGCTTAGCAGAAGGCTTCGCACTTGAATCCACTTACCAGGGCATGATTGTACAGACGTTATAGCAATAAACAAACTGCAGAAGATCGTACACAATTTTGAATTATTTTGTTGCATGATTTGAATTTTAGTATTTTGCCCCACAAAGAACCTTTTGTATCTCATAACCCCACACATCTATGTATACACACAAACTGGAGTGCCCGCTAACATTCCTTTTACAGGTTCGAAATCTACACCTCGCACAATCAAACTTTTATTTTTATATTCTACTTCTTCCGCTAGCCAATTCTTAGCATCTGTATTGAGATAGTCTGGCATATCAGCTAGCGCATCCGGATCTTCCTTAGCTAGATCATTATTCCAAGGAAATTGTTTACCGACTTTTCTCCCATTTTTAATAATGAGTCTTCGACGCAGACTGTTACCCACTACCCTAATCCCTTCAACTTTCATAACATAATCTTGCACCATTGTTATGTCCAGATTGTGCGAATATTTACACTATCTTTACACCGATCTTTGTGATAAATCGTAGTGTTATAAATAACAATAACCTTTACCGACCTACAGCTTAGCTGTAACTGCTACAACGACAAGATTTCGGTATTACAGAGGGTAAACAGATATTTATTAATTACAAACTGTGACAAAATAAATTATTAACAAAGGATAATTAAAATATTTTATGATACGTATCATAACATGCTTAAAACATTTTTTATTCTCACATTTTTATATTTCTTGCTCGATCTATAGTATTATTTATTATTACTATTGAATGAATGAATGAATGAATGAATGAAATCTTATATAGCGCATGTATCCAGCCGGCGGCTGCTCAGAGCGCTGAACATCGAGAGTAACTTAGCAAGGCCTGTTATCATTCAAATTCCAACTCAGTCTCCTGGGAGATATACAGCTGAGCGAGGCGCATCAAGCTATTTTCATTCCAAGCAAAGTCGCCTTATGTGCCAAGTACTCACACATTGTGGATTTTCTGGGGTCTCGCTGGATGGAAACTGCGCCTACGTCCATTGAGGTTCTTTTACGTCCAACTCTAGGTCAGTCAGACGAGCCATCTGATTTACGTGGTTCTCTGAGCCCCACGAGTGTATACAGCACCTGGCAGTCACCAGGCGATCACCCATCCAATGTACTGTAACCATGTCTTTTTTTATAGTGATTATATGTTTATATGTCTGTAATATAATTTATTGTCATTATGTTTATATTTGGTGCTCAAATTAGAGGGAGGAATTACTTTAAGACGTAAAATAATAGCACCTCAAAAATCATAAAAAAATTACTTTTTCAAAAACTTTTAACTTTGTCTATGTTTTTTTTCGTCCCAAATTTTAGATTTACATAAGATGTTATTCAGTAAACAAGCAGAGAAATTAGTAATATGCGACAAAATGTGGAATGCCAAGGGAGTCTAGACAAAACAGCCCAAACACACATTTTTGGGCCTTATCAAGTTTGCGATGCTGACCTTTCGACCACCCTACTAGGGTTGATATTTAAATGACAGTATAATACCATAATAAATACATTTTTAGGTCATACAGGAAAAAATAAGGAACAAGTATGTAACTTCACGGTCCTGCAGGACTGATAAGATTAATGAGCGACACTTTTTAAGGAGGATTAACAGAACGGATAATTATTAAATAGAAAGAAAACGATTTGTTAACTTTGTTGTGTGGACGTTATATTTCACCAAACTACGTGCCACTTTAATTTGGTGAGCATCATGTGAGAATATAGCCTGATGTAGCTAATACTTGGGTCTTGACTTTAAGTTAGAACACTTTGGGCTAAAATCTCCATAGTGGGCCGAGGTCACATTGTGTTTTTATTCATTGTATTGTATCATCAATAAATTGTATTTATAATTTTCATTTAATATTGACATTAGAAACATCAGATATACAACACATGTTATGACACACTATTCTGTGAAACGCAGTGACGTCACTCTGTGAAAACAAGGTCATACAATACCCCCTCCCCTATACTTCATTCTGTGAAACGCAGTGACGTCACTCTGTGAAAACAAGGTTATATAAAACCCCCTCTCCCATACTTTATTCTGTGAACCGCAGTGACGTCACTCGGTGAAAACCAGGTTATATAAGAACCCTCACCCAAACTTCATTGTATTAGCCAGCTCGGTGAAAACAAAGGAGATCGCGGTCATTGAGCTTCACATAATTGTCCATCATTTTGTGAGTGAAGAAAACAGATGAATTACTCTTTGTGGAGTTCAGGTGAACTGTAGTAGGCCTACACTGACAGGTGCTAGGTTGTGAAGTGTAATTAGGTCGAGTTGAGCAGTAGGCCTGCTCCGTATGTGACAGGAGTTGAGTTGTGAAGTCAACACTCAGCTATGGTGAGCCCGATGTATATACATAAAAATGCTAGCTTCATGATTTCTCTGTAGGCCTATGTAGGCCTACTCTCTTACATACACTTTCTTATACATTATATTTCTTATTTAAAAAAGCACTTAGAGCTGTGATAAACTGCCTACTCACACTGATCAAGCGGATTGAATGGCTAAATAACCTGTAGTTTTATACTTTATCTCGATTTAAGTACCAGTAAAATAGGTTTAACATCACTTTTAGGCACAAATGGGCATTTAGGTGGCTTTACGAAAACAGTGATGAAATCAATGATGTACAGATGATGACGAGAGGGTGGGGTGATCGGGTCATTATGGGTACTCATGAATTTTGAATATTTTCTGATTATAAGTCCCTTTGTCTTATTCCGATATACAATAGGATAGTCAACGTAGTCAATGTTGGTTTCTTGCTGGCACACCGTCTACGATGCAGTACCAGCATTTAGCAAACGATGGTAAATTGACTTATGTGTGTGGGGGAGGCCACTTTGATGACGTAACGCTGCTAAACTGTGCACGCTTTGACGCTCACAACTTAATTGATTGATATAGATAGATAATATCGTGAAATAATGCTATGCGTTTAAGAAGTTTTATAAATTCATTTTGGTATCAAGATGTAGGTGCATATTAACAATGATGTTAAAAGCACTTCACACCATTCCGTTCTTATGAATCACGAAATTTGTGATCCCATATTTCTTAGCAATAACTAGGCTATAATTTACTCTATTAAACGTCTATGCTCGAATAATTATGAAATGTAGGAGTCTTTTTTCAGAAAAATCGTCAATATAAAAAAGTTATATTATATTTTAGTCTGTAATTGCCAAGAGATTAGCGGCACGAATGCTCAGACTGAAGTAAATAACGTAGGCCTATTTTTTAGTTGAAATTAAAAATGTACATTTTAATGGTAGGGCTAGATCTTTGCGTAATTGATGTGTAGGCCTATGGTCTTTGTTATAAATTTAAGCGCTGTAAAAAACATGGTATAGGCCCAGAGTCTAGGCCAATAGGGCCTACAGACAATAGGTAGGCTGGTAGGCCCCTATCATGCCTATGGTATTCATGGTTATTCATGGTTACTCATGGTTATTCTGAGACGAGGAAAACGCAAACAATTTATATATATATATATATAGGCCTATATATAATTAATTAATAACTCCTACTCATAATATCATAACAATGACACATTTTATACTCACCGAGGCCAAGCTTAGGCTTAATGTCAGTTAGACCGTAGAATGACAGTAATAAATTAGCGGACTCTGTTGATATTAATAAAGATAATCTGCAGCACGTGTGTTTATTGAACGCGGTCTAAACATGAGAGATAATTTGACCGCGAACCTACCTTCATTATCGCCCTTTACGTTCGCCCCCGCTGGACGTCGCTCGCCCCCGCTATAAGGTATCAACAGCGCCTGGCTGTGACAAACATTTGGCCTGGCAGAGGCAGGGGAGAACATGACTCAGGCAGGGGAGAACATTGGACCAGGCAGGGGAAAACAATACTCTGGCAAGGACGAACGTTGGCCCTGGCAGGGGCAAACATTGGGCCAGGTAGGGTAGAACATTACTCTGGCGAGGACGAACGGTGGTGTGGCGAGGACGAACGACGGTGTGGCGAGGACGAACGACCGTGTGGCGAGGACGAACGACTGTGTGGCGAGGGCGAACGACGGTGTGGCGAGGACGAACGACGGTGTGGCGAGGACGAACGACGGTGTGGCGAGGACGAACGGTGGTGTGGCGAGGACGAACGACTGTGTGGCGAGGACGAACGGTGGTGTGGCGAGGACGAACGACGGTGTGGCGAGGACGAACGCCGTGTGGCGAGGACGAACGACTGTGTGGCGAGGACGAACGCCGTGTGGCGAGGACGAACGACTGTGTGGCGAGGGCGAACGACGGTGTGGCGAGGACGAACGACGGTGTGGCGAGGACGAACGACGGTGTGGCGAGGACGAACGGTGGTGTGGCGAGGACGAACGACTGTGTGGCGAGGACGAACGGTGGTGTGGCGAGGACGAACGACGGTGTGGCGAGGACGAACGCCGTGTGGCGAGGACGAACGACTGTGTGGCGAGGACGAACGCCGTGTGGCGAGGACGAACGACTGTGTGGCGAGGACGAACGACCGTGTGGCGAGGACGAACGGCCGTGTAGCGAGGACGTACATCTAAATCACACAAGAAGGAGATAATGTCCCTTTTGAGCTTTCATACATATACCTTCTCCTGTTCATTTTCGTAGAGAGCAAGATGCAGACTTAAATTTACAAGAGTGGATTAAGCTTCATCATAACACAGACTCGCCATTCCCTCCAGAATTGGTCAACGCTGGTGAAACCAGCATATGGGTGGATACCAAGGATAAGCAACCCAGAATGCTGGTACCCACCTCTCTCCAATACAGTGTTTTCGACAGTGTTCACCAACTTGCCCACCCTACGTTTAAGGCAGGTTATAAAATTATCAAACAAAAATACTGGTGGTCTGGCATGAGCAAGGATATATCCAAGTGGTCACTTTCATGTGAGCCATGTCAACATGCCAAAATCCAACGACATATAAAAGCACCTCTACATCAACTACCACCTCCAACTAATAGGTTCAGTAACATCCATGTCGACCCTGTTGGACCATTACCACAGTGCGAAGGGAAAAAGATGCTTATTGATCGATGGACAAGCTGGCCAGAGGCATACCCTCTGTCTTAAACTGGTGATGCCGCCTCTTCTCAGGCTTGTGCTAAGCTTATCGTCCGGGAATGGATACCTAGGTTCGGTGTTCCTGATGTTATTACTTCGGATCGTGGCCCACAGTTCACATCGGCATTGTGTCAGATGATGGGTATGAAAAGAGACATGACAACCGCATACCACCCTCAACACAATGGCAAGATTGAACGTTGGCATCGCTCTCTCAAAAATGCTCTACGTGCGCGATTACTCGGTCACCACAGATGGGTACCAGAATTGCCGTGAGTGCTATTAGGCCTTCGTTCAGCACCTAACCTTGATACAGGGGTTTCTACATGTTTATTTGTGCTTGGACAGCAGCCTGTGCTACCAGGTCAACTCGTCATCCCTCGAAAGGAGATGGCCGAGCCTACTGCATACAATGAACGCCTGGCTCTAGGTATGAAGGCTCAGGTTTTCAATGGTAACCTATGGCATGGAGGTGATCATTCATGTCGCCCGGTACCTCCATCAGTCAAAAACACATCTTCTGTTTTAGTTCGAAATGACTGCTTACAAGGATCGCTCGCACCTAAATATAATGGCCCATTTAAAGTGCTCGCAAGAATATTTTACAATATCACGATATGGTCATCATGACAAAATATCAGTTGACCGATTGAAACCTTTCCACGAACCTTCTCATCAGACCACACGTCCTGCACAAACACTATTCCAGACATCCGCAGGTATTGCTTTTCTCCCGAAAAGAATTTCGAAACCTCCTGACAGGTTGGGATATTCACGGCCATAGTGATGATAAAAACTCGGACATATCCTCAACAGTTTCGCCCTTGTTTGGGCTGGGGAAGGGCATTGTAGAGCATAATGACTCCTAGAACTTCAGGGGTGCAGCAGGTGCAATGCGCTCTACACCAACGCTCTGAACCACTGCACACCAGTTCACATACACTTCAACTGTGCCCCTATAGTGGCATAATGTATAGCATAATGTTCTTGTATATAAGGAGTAATAAAATGCATATGTTCGGTCATTACCTGAGAAAGCAGTTGTTTGTGTATTCATTTGAACATGTATGTTCAGCCGACTCTACAATGATAGTGTAGAATTTTTTTCTCAATTATCAACTACTGTATAGGATAGTGGTATTTTGTGTATTTTTTTTCATTTGATAATCTTATCATGTTATAGTCATATTTTCCAATTATTTTTATTTTGATACCAGCACATTGCTGAAGTCCAGATTATTTTTGGTTTACATGTCTTAAATACCAACCTGTTTACAAGATGGATCTTTTTTTTCTGCATTACTGTCTTTGACTTTGAAGAGACTCTGTATTGTTCTCTAATATTGTAATATATGTATTTTTTTGTTTGATTTTTCACTACATTAGTGCAGTGGGACCTGTTCTTTAGAAGGGAGAGGAGTGGCCATACTCAAATACTTTTTTGTTTCCTCTTGGTATTTATTTGATTTCCCTCGGATTCTCTATTCAGGAAAATTATTTAATTGATTATCTGTTATCATCCTGGTGAAAACCTAGTAACATTTTGTTTCTCAAACTGATATGTCGCTATCTTCACCATGTCGAAGCTCAGTCAGGAGACCAAACAGAAGTTTGCGGACATCTTCAACATTGATAATCTGGGAACAGATTCGTCAGATGTGTACTCATGGATGACAGAGATGATAGACGACAAAGGGAAAATGCCACCGAAAGAACAACCCACCAAGCTTGTCTTCACTTTGCCACCGCGACTCATGACATTCTCCGGTGATGAATCTGCTAAGGGGACTGACTACGATACATGGGCTGGTGAAGTGAGAAAACTAGAAGAGGATCCTGCTCTTTCAGCCACAGATATCTTGACAGCTGTGAAGAAATCTCTCCAGGGTCGAGCGCACAAGGTTGTGAAAAGACTGGGACCTGAGGCATCTCTTTAGACGGTTCTACAAAAGCTTGAGATGAATTTTGGACAAATGCAGAAAAGTCGGCTTGTTATGAAGCTCTTCTACGCGGCAAAGCAGAAGCCAGGCGAGGATGTGGCATCTTGGGCGGCTCGGATGGAAGATTTGATGGATCAGGCAGTGGAATTAGAAAAGGGGACTGAGCAAGATCAGAATGATTTGTTGAAAGAACAGTTTTGGAATGGTTTGCGAGATGAGTTACAAGAGGAAACGCAGCACAAATATGATACGATCAAGAACTTTGATGATTTGGAGGTCTACATCAAGGAAGTAGAAGAGAAACGAAGGGATAAAGTGAATACATCATCAAGTCACAGAGGTGCGAGAGAAGCATACAGCCCACATGTCACAACAAGAATCGTCCTCCGAGATGGCGGAACTCAAAGCTATGTTCAAGAGTATGGTGACAGAGGTAGCTGGACTTATGAAGGAGATGAAGCAGGTGAAGGAGAATCGGTTACCCGCTCCTCCAACAGCAACCTCCAGGGATGAACGGCGCTGCTATGTTTGCAACGACCCTAGTCACCTCAGCTTTGATTGTCCCCAGCGGAAACAAGAACAAGGCTGCAAACAAGAGCAAGGCTACCGACAAGAGCAAGGCTACAATCATGACCAAGGCTACAGACAAGAGCAAAGCTATCGACAAGGTCGAGGAAGTTCACGCGGCGGGAGAAGAGGCGACCGTCATGCACAACAGCCTTCCATAAAGGGACAGACGGCAAACGTAAGCGTTATTTGTCCCAGCCAAGACACTCTAGAGATGAAACTCACTCCAGAGGTAGACCAACCCACTCCACAGGAGAGCCGAACGACACGATGGTTTGTGTCGGACAGTGCGTTTTCCCTACTCTTAGTGTAGGCTCATATGTCACGTATAACACTTTCGTGCAATTTGTCTGTTAAAATTGATTTTTTACTCGATTTTGACTCAAAATATCATGAAGATCAGGAAAAAAAAGGGATTGCATTATTTTAAAGGTCGAAAAAAGGTCTAAAATGGCGAAATCCAAGATGGCCGCCAAAGTATAAAAAAACATATTTACGGATAATTTTGCAACTACATACGCTAGAGACTTAAATAATATGTCTATTCTTATGTGTTCAGGTATGAGAAAGCCAATTCTTTCATTTGTTTTTAGAAAAAAATATTGTAAAGTCTATAATTATGCGAATATGAACAAAAACAACTAGCCGCAGCTAAACTGCGGCTAACGTTGTTTTGGCTGATAGTTTTTTTTCTGTTTTGATTATGCTTGGCTGGTTCCCCTATGGTGATATCTGGGCGGATGTGGAGCTCTCAACCTTGTGGATGTTTTGTAAAAAATGAAATTCAAAATGGCTGCCATGAAATCACTGAAGTTATATTTTCCATAATTTTTTTTATCAGGAACTACCATGAAACAAATTCTACTATCATTCGACATCATTATATTGCCTGAAATGCTACGATAAGCTTTATTATATATATTCCCAAGCAAATTACATACCGGCACATCTATTCATTATATATCACCCATACACATGATAAACATAACTAACTGCATGATGGGTTAGAATACGAACCAAGCGTAATTGTTCAGATACACTGAGGGTCCCCTTCCCGATGGGTGCTTTATAATGTCATTTCAATGTCAAATCAAAGAAAATCTTAAGAAAATAAATTAATTCCAATCTGGTATAATCTGCGCATAATTCTGAATTGCAAGACGTCAAATGCGCAACTAACACTTCTGGAGGCCGAAAATGCTAAATTATGTCATGTTACATACTAAATTAGAAGAGTGGAAGAATAACTGAACTATTTGTCATATTTAGATATTTACACAGGTCAACATATGCCTATAGGTATTAATAACTCGGTGCTATATATAGAATATTTGCAAAAGGAAAAGAACAAGATCATACCATACTGGTTTTTTCATACCCGCCCTCAAGCACTTGCACAAATTGACGCAGAAAAGTAATGTTTTACACATTAATGGAAAGGGGTATGCTAAAGAAAATACAGATTTATATCGGTTCGGGTTGCATGTTTGGCCTTTACAGTAACAAACAAATATCATACCAAGGACAATCTAAGGTCAAGGTCATTGCAAAGTCCAATAATAGCTTTTCGTACATAAAACAATTATTACGCAATTCTGGCATTTAGTTGTCATACAATCTAAACTATCCTCCACAAAACATATTTTATTCATTTGTAGCATCCAATTCATTCTTGCAGCTAGGCCTATATTTCCCTTTCAATTTGGGAGAGTTGAAACTAACATTGTTCATAATATTATGTTTATGGCAAAAGGCGGCAATGCCATCTGTATCTTGCATTGCTGTTGTGAAATTCCTGGAATGTAAGTTAAGAGCAGGCCTAATGTATCCTTGTGGCACATATGTCTGAAAAATTTACTCAACATTTAGTGTTTTTGAAGTTAAGATGACCTTAACCGTGTATGGGTCTGGCCTTGAGTTACTGCTCTACTACGATAAATCATAATAATTTATTGCAGAATATTATTCATAATAAATAAATAAACGGTACATTATACAATTTGAATGAGAATTAAATGAGTTAATCCGAAATGAAAGAAAATTAATCTGAAATGAAAGAAAATTATTATCTAAAGAGCTATTATAGCTATGATCATGATTGTGTAAAGTCATTATCCTTAAATATATATTTTGTCATATAATTATGTGATATACGTTATGTCAATAACCTTATGAAAACTGTCATCGGTACATTTAATTCAATACTACCTCAATATTACACTAACAAATAATACAAGATAGATATAGAGATGCAGTTATAATATGTAATGGCAAAACGTGTGTGAAACGTGAATCCAAAGTACGTGCAGAGTCGAAGCCTTTTTTTTAAGAGTTGAGCCGGTAAACTACTCTCAGAAACACTCTAAACTACTTTGTTTTTAATTATCTTCTTTTTCAATATATATTTTGAGAAAGGATAGTTCCGAAAATATAAGCAGCAATAATTATTAAATCATTGCACGAATCTATGCACATATGATTATGCTAGTAACATAAAGTAAATCAAGTTACATGTTTTCGGAGTGTAACAGTTTAATAAGTTTTGTCATATTACATTCTTTGCCTGCTAGAATTGAAAAAAATTGTAACCTTCACGCATTTTTGTGGCAGCATTCTTAATAATATAATTATATAACTTCATTTTCGACATGTTTGAGGTCCCGACTCGAGAGGAGGTTCAAAAATGTAATATTGACGTTTGAATCACAGATTTTTTAAACTTCCACACTATCGTTATATATTGTCATAAGAAACACATTTATTTTGCAAACCGAAGTTTATTTTGTTCCAGAATGTAATTTTAGTAGCTGCGTTTGGTATTTCCTTGCATTGAAGATAATGTTTATAATGTGATATTTAAAACATGGTAATTAATTGGATAATATTTTAGAAAGTCGTTGATAATATATAAATCATCGGGGGGGGGGGGGGGATAGGTGATTAAGTGAACGAATGACTGGGGTATTCGGACACTTTTTACACATATAAATTATGACTGAAATTGACCAGGATAACTTTTCGTGTACATGGTGTATTAGAGTTGTACCGATTTCTGTATTTTCAAGAGGTGACAATTGTGGTATATCTAAGGGTATGAAAATGCGCGTACTGCATATTCAAAGGTCGATAAAATAACCCAGCTGTATCATGTGTTTATTCAAAGGCTGCTTTGTGTCTCGAACATACTCCTAGATGAGTGTGCTGTGCAAAAAAGAGGGTTTTCATATTTTTAGACAGTAACAGATAGTTTGTTAAAACTTTTAGCCTTTCTCGAGCATTGTGTCTATTCAGAAAGGATGTGTTATTGTCCACATCTATATAGGCCTTTTCAATGGTTTGCTTACCCCAAAAACTGTATAAGGCCTAGTTATTTTCGGCAACATTTTTATATTCAAAGGTATATTTTTGGCCACAAATGTATATTAAAGACTAAGGGTTTGATTATCCTGTCTGCACACCGAACCCAAATTTTCACCGAATGCCCCACCCCCTATAGGGGGATAACCTCCTGAGCATGGTAAGATGTATCAGAATTGGCACTGCCCTCCACACAGTATCCTTAATTACGTTCAAGGCCTAGCACACAACCTCGGGGCCACGTAGCAGATAACTTATGCTATGTTTTTATATTTTGCTGGTTAAAATCGAAAAAATCAAGTAACATGGCGGCCATTTTGGATTTAGTCAATTTTCATAGATTCAAAGGGTTAGAAAAAAATGCAATCCCTTTTTTTCTCATCACTGTTATGTTCCAAATGGGAATAAACAAAAAATCACTTTTAACAAACATTTTGCACGAAAATACATTAGGGCATATACTACACGTCGTGCCTACGATTGATGTTTACATTGTCTATGTCGACAGTATCATTGCGGTATTGCTCTGCAAAGCCCAAAAGCAGTATCTACTCACTTTTGAAGTAACATAAACTGTCTCTTGTCTTTGCATCATAATACATTTGTATGTGTCAAAACAGTTTCTACCGAACGATTTTCAGCGTGTAAGATTTCTAAAATTTGGGATGCGATTCCCCATGTTTTCAGTCGGTCATTTTGAAATTAAAAACAATAACTTTGTATACCGACTGAAAACTATTCAGGTATCTCATAACAAATGTTATTCCAGCAAACACAAAACATTTGTATAACATTTGTACAGCGTCGGCCCAACGTCTTCGACGTTGGTCCAACATTGTACAAATGTTATCCCAGCAAAAACAAAACATTTTTAAAAAATTTGTACAATGTTGGCCCAACGTCTTCGACGTTGGGCCAACATTGTACAAATTTTTTACAAATTTTTTGTGTTTTCTGGGATAGTTCTGACGACGGAAATCCTTCTCCTGACTTGACTGTTTTTCACACATACAAATGCGTATGATGATACCTTGGAAAATTACTCAGATGAATTGCTTGCTACATATGAACACTACTATCTAATTCGCAAATAAACACTCATAGCCTTAAAGCGACGAGTCATAAATGTATTTTTCTCCCACTCGCGGTATTTGTTTAATTTATGACCACGCATTTAAAAATCGTGATGCTAAAATATTTATTTCATTCTCCATAACTGTGATTGAACATGCTGATAAAACAGATTCAAGCGATTGTAGTTGCGATTAGGGCTTAAAGGGTTTAAACAAAACGTACATGAAGGTTCATTATTGTATAGTAATACATAGTAAGATTCCACACACATGTATAGCAGGTATGGCCTAGGTTGAACGTTTATTGCTCTATGCCACTATAGGGCCTAAAGCAACAAACCTTCCATAATCTTTTGTTATAAGACTCTATGTTTACCCAAAAGACCAAAGGGTGTTTTCAACTTCAAATCATCATAAATATCTTAGTTAGCTATTTCTGCTTCATTTAAATACCTATGTTATGGGGTATAGGTACACCCGTTATAATATTTTACTCTTTCAGTGCGGGGACCGACTTTTGACGTCGGAAACTGACATCTATAGAAGTCCGATTCTTACGTCTAATTCGACCCCGGCATTGAAAGGGTTAACCATTTCCTCATTTTTAAAACACATTTTTTGTGCAAAAAAAATAAAATACTGTTTTCACTTCCATGGCACAAATAAATTATCTGACTAATGTTCGCGTCACTATAACTACGTATATACTATCGTGTTCGCATCTGTCGCAGATATGGCGAGGAGGCGAGAAGAACTTGTACGTGGACGCCTACGACGTCCTCACGTCCAACTGGGTGAGATACATCAACTGTTCACGACGCAGATCATCAGAATATTGATGTTGTTGTAACGGACAAACAACGCTAACAGGGGTAGGATGAACCCGCTGGGTGCACGACCTTATTGCGACGTTGAATCAACGCCATTGCCGTCGAATTGATTCTGAATCAACGTCACTGCCGTCGAATTGATTCAACGTGGCTACAACCACGTGTAGCCAGTGGACAATGACACCAGTACGGAAGCATTCATGCAGCATCATGACGACGTCAAATAATAATCATATTTGATGTCGTATGACCGTCATTACAGCAACGTGACGAGCACACAACGTTAAGAAGGATAGGATTAAATAAATTATTAGAATATGTTACTGGTCAACCACACCAAAGATCTGGGCATCTATACGGAAGCAGACGCATAACGACGTCATAATGACGTCTTAACTCCAGTTATCGTGATTATTTAAGAGTAATGAACTCGCAATAGGGAATAGTAGACAACCGCCTAGATTTGACATAGATTAACTTATTACCCGCTATGTCACTTAGTTTAAAATTTCACTCACTTGAAGTTGTGTCTCGCTACCGCGACCCACAACTTCAAGTGGGTGAAAATTACTTATATGTGTTCAATTCGAGACAAAATCTTCGCGAATCTTGCTCTTTAAACACTTATTTCATTCCCAATAACAGTGATTTAACCTGCAAATAAAACAGATTAAAAACGATTATGATGACGCTTAGCAGGACAGGGTTAACCAT
This sequence comes from Flabesymbios commensalis, assembly GCA_964017125.1. NCBI lineage: Eukaryota > Metazoa > Annelida > Polychaeta > Terebellida > Flabelligeridae > Flabesymbios > Flabesymbios commensalis. The sequence goes on from OZ024903.1 coordinate 26,293,407, forward strand.
AATATATTGTTAAACTGATGGCTTTCAAGAAGTGTTATGTTTGACACTTTATCTTCTTCGCAATCTTTTTCGCGAGTGTGACTGTCGTCTATTGTGAAGTTATAGGGTCACCGCCAATATACATGTACATGTCACGTTTGTTAATTTGAGGCAATTTGATCTAGCGGCGGAGCCGAGGGATCAAATGGCCCTGATAGTGTCTCAAATTGTACAAGAAGAAGCTTAAATTAACACAATATCTGTCAAAAAGTGCGCTACTGCTATTTTTTTCGCAATGTACATTTTATTCATCATTAACACTCTGACTTTCATCATGTATGTACATTTGACCAGCGCTAAAAAGACAAGCGTAAATAAAGTTAATGGACATGTATCATAATGTTTTTTAGATGTGTTTTTAAGATGGCGGCAAGGAATTTTCAACTGAATGGCACTCTCATGATTTTGGTCTTTTTATTGATATTTTGGAGACAGTTTAAGCCAAATACGTACAGGTTTGAAGATGTAAACACCACTGATCCTGCCTATGCATTCATGCCTGTAAGAACAATATCCTTTAGATAATGACATCATTAAACTTTCTAATCGGCCGGATGAAATGAAATGAATCGGGCTTTAGGCCACCTTTGTGCACATATAGGCTAAACTGGGCCAGGAGAACCTCCTGAGGATGGTGAGATGAGAGAGATGACACTGTCCTCCAGACACAGGATTCGAAATTCGAGCCCTGGCGGTCTGAGGCCGAGCACGCTACCTCTCGGTCACGGAGGCTCCCCACAATACTAACTTTCACACGTGGATGGGGAAGAAACAATTTTGTTTCTTTCAAACCGCCGAGACCGGGAACCGAACCCCGGACTCTGGCGTGAAAGGCAGCGGTGCTAACCACTACCCTAGGGCCCCCGCCCCGGCCGGATGAGAAACGCCGGAGCCGGCAAGTGTGACCAATCTGTAGCTGTCATAGTGAGCAAGCAATATCTCTTATTATCGCTCATCGTTGCCGGTGATATATCGCCAAACCCAGGTCCCCAGGCAAATTATTACTGCCAAGTATGTGAGGGCCAAATAATCCCAGGGGATGTGCGCACATTTTGTTCTTATTGTCAAAACTGGATACATGCGAACTGTACAAATAATTGGATGTGCAGTCTTTGTAGTGACAGTGCACCTGCTGACAATGTTTACATGTTCCCAACTGTCTTGAACGGCAAATCACAAGACTCAGCCTGGTCTACAGCAGCACAAACCTGGAATGCAAATAGTGCCCAAGATGTAATTGGAGTGGATTACTTATCTGACGTTTCTAGTACAGAATGTAGTCAGGTATCAAATTCATTTTTAAGTCTTCCTGAAAATACCAGCTATTCTGATGAGACACTTGAGGATTGTTTTCAAGAAATAAAGTTAAAAAGATTGGAGCACCCACAAAATTTTCTAATTGCTCATTTAAACATCAACAGCATAAGACAAAAATTCTACGAAGTAGAGCATTTATTAAGGGAGAACATAGTTGATTTTCTCGCATTCTCTGAAACTAAAATTGATGACACTTTTCCTAGTAAACAATTCCATGCAGATTTTTTCAACATGTATCGGAAAGACAAAAGTAAGCATAGTGGTGGCCTAATGGCGTATATAATCTGATATACCATCCCGCCAGAGAAATGACCTGGAACCTGAAGACTCTCCATGTGTTATCATTGAAGCGCTGCTGAATAAACAGAAATGGTGTTTTGTGACATATTATAATTCGCCAAGTACATCAGATGCTGTCTTTAAAAACATTTTCAGTAAAACACTAGACAATGTTACTGCTCATTATTCAAATTACGTCATATGTGGTGACCTAAATTATGATCTAACAAAAAAAAAACATCAAATGCTTTAAAAGAAATGTGTGTACTGTTTGGTTTAGATAATCTGGTCAAGGGGCCTACATGTTTTAAGTCTAAACATGGTACTCTTTTAGATGTGATTCTTGTGAATAAATCATCTACTTTCTACAATACTCTAAATATTGTAAATTCTGTAAGTGATTTTCATAATACGGTTGCAACAATGATGAGGTTCCATGTGCCATTTAAACATGCCAAATATATCCAATATAGATCATTTAAAAAATACAATAAAATAAATTATACATCTAGTATTGAGACCTCACAAATCTCTAAATGTGAAAATGTAGAGAACGCTAATCATGCATGGAAATTGTTTACTGATTGTTTAAAGGAGGTCATAGAACATCATGCTCCCCTGAAAACAAAGAAGGTTAGGCCTGATCAGCCCCCTTTCATGAATACCCGTCTCAGGAAAGAAATTTGGACAAGAAAACGACTGTACAAGAAATTCTTAACAAATAAAAACAACAATATATGGTCAGATTATAAAAAACAAAGAAATTACTGTGTGAAACTGAGACGGTTATCCATGAAAAATTATTTAAAAACAAAGTGTGAGAAAAATGATTCTAATTTCTGGAATACTGTGAAACCCTTTTTGTCTAAAAGAAACAACTCTTCTGAAAATATAATCCTGTCAGAAAATTTTAAAATTATAAACAATCAAAAAAAAAATTTCAGAGATTATGAATGATTATTATATTAATGTTGCAAAAGATATTGGACAGAATCAAAATATTGATGTTAAGGAACATCCTAGCATTATTGAAATTGAACAACACTCTGAGGGCAACAATTTTCAGTTCCATCATACGACAAGAGAAGACGTGCTAAAAATTCTGAAAACACTCAATCCAAAGAAAGCAACTGGATGTGACCAAATTCCAGCCAAATTACTAAAACATGCCTCTTTACAAATTGCCCCAGTTATTTCAATCATAATAAACAAAGCTTTAGATGAAGGCATCTTTCCAAATAACTTAAAGAAAGCAGAGGTGATCCCTGTATACAAAAAATCTTACAAAATAAATAAATCTAATTATCGACCTGTGAGTATTTTTACTAATTTTAGCAAAAGTTTTTGAAAAAGTTCTAGCCCACCAGATCACTCCCTTTTTAAACACAGTCTTCTCTTGTCACCTATCAGCCTCCAGGCAGGGTTATGGCTGTCAGGACACGCTGCTCAACCTATTGAAAATTGGCGTAAAGATCTTTTAAAAAATCACAAAATTGGTGCTTTATTAATGGGCCTTAGCAAAGCTTTCGACTGCATGCCACATGACCTTTTGATCGCAAAATTTAAAGCTTTTGGTGTTCAGGATCAGTCAATAAAAATTATCAAATCATACCTCACAGATCGTGAGCAACGTGTCCGGATAGGTAGCGTGCACAGTTCATGGAAAACCACCATTAAGGGCGTGCCACAAGGTTCAGTTCTTGGCCCAATTTTCTTTAATGTATTCATAAATGACATTTTCTACTTTATTAAACGAGCACGCCTCACAAATTATGCAGATGACAACACTCTTTCTTTTGCACATCCAAATTTCCAAATTGTAAAATCATGCCTCGAAGCTGAGGCAGCAAAAGCTATATGGTGGTTTTCCATTAGCTTAATGCAAGCAAACCCTGAAAAATTTCAGTTGATATATTTTAACTGTAAAATTGAGATCCCAGTGATACTAGACGGCTGTATAATTCAACCTGAAAAAGTAGTCAAATTTTTAGGCATTAATATTGATGAAAATTTGAATTTTTCGATACACACAGAAGAAATTTGTAAGAAAGCTGGCAGACAGCTGAACGCTCTGAGAAGACTGTCGTTTTGCCTTGACATCAAGGCCAAATTGGCTCTTTTCAGAGCGTTCATCCTCAGCCACTTTCAAAACTGCTCAGCCGTCTGGTATCACTGTAGTGCTCCAAATGCACGCTGTATGGGAAAGATTCAGGAGAGGGCTCTAAAGTGTGTTTATTCCAACCATATCGCCTCCTATGAGTCCCTCCTGAATATAGCTCGCTTGCCATCTCTGGAAGTTGGGAGACAAATGAACATCGCTATTCAGACTTTCAAAATTCTTAATGACTTAGCACCAACCTACCTCCTTGAACTGATTGAAAAACGCTGTCGCACCCGCAATTTAAGAAATTCTGAAAATATCCTGAAAATTCCTCTCATGAAGAGGGTGCGACATGGATCAAATTCCTTTTGCTTTTTGGCCCCTAAAATCTGGAACTCTTTGCCAGAGGCATTGAGAATAACCAGAGACCTCAAAACTTTCAGAGATGGCCTGCGAGCTTATTTTTTTATTTAATTGAGAGCAAAATTAGATGTAGGTCCCTCGAAAATGTGATACAGTTATGCAATTATCAATAAATGACAAATGTTGTTTACGGAACTTTTAGCCATATAATTTATTTTTTTCATATACATCATAAGTTTTTTATAAAATCGGGTAATCTACTTTTGTGTGCCAAAATGGATTATGTAACTTTTAACAATATATGTTTCTCATTTACATTATTTGTTTTTTATAAGTATTTGTCTATATAATCCGTAATATATATATATTTTTTTTTAACATTTTATGATGACTTCCTGCCAGCCAACCTGCTTGTTTTAGCTGTTATATTTATTTTTTTATTTTATATGTCGCTTGTACTAGCTCGTTAGAGCTAATGTTATATGTTTTTTATGTGCGACTTAAAATAAATCTTATCTTATCTTATCTTTTGCGCCCCGTTGCTGACTATGAACGATCTGCTCATAATTTTATGTGCAAATATTCAACGATTTAACATCAGTTATAAATTGTCAAAGTACATTTTTTTTTATCAAATGCATGTCAATATTGACGGGATGTTGGAAAAATAAGGTAAATTTATCTCACTTATCGACACAAACAGCTTGCATTTCAACAACATCATCCTTACATCAGAGGTATTTTCCATACCAGTATGGATAGTATAATTATTTGTTGTCGAAATGAGAAACACAAGCTAACTTCTATGTTATCAAATCAACATGCACTTCAACAACAGCTGTGCGTTGTTTTTCAAATAAATATTTTCTATATATGCTATACCTCTTTTAATACTGAATGTGTCAAAATATTTATCATTTTATGATATTGTATGTTGTTATCCTTGGTTAATATTCAAGGTCAGTTCATACAAGAGCGAGGATTCGTTTGTCGTTTAAACCCATACATTAACCCTTTAACCGCCAAATTATTCAATTCGAATTTTCACCCACTTGAAGTTGTGGATCGCGTCAGCGAGACACAACTGCAAGTGGGTGAAAAGCATTCAGATTTGACAGAATGGAGGTCAAATATTGCTGATTGATGTCACATTTCATCTTTAACATGTTTTAAAAGTGGTAGGCCTACTCTATGTGCTAATAAAAAATAAAAACCCGAATATATGCGGCACCGGCGGTTAAATGGTTAATGATCACCCAAACGATTTTTTCATACTAAAACGACAAAATAAAAGAGTTATCTACCGTCCATAGGTCATGCTATGACAATCATGTGAAAAATTGGAGAATACATTGTTACTATTGCCGGTGGTATAAGCCCTAGCTATTGTTATAAATTAGGCCTATAAATTAACATATGTTGGGGACTTATTATGTTTTAGTGCTGATATGGGTTTTTATTGAGTCACGGATGATAATATACGTTACGCAGATCTGGGGGATAGTCCTGCATCAGTCTATATTTTTTTCAAATATAATTTCTTAACTTATTGTCATGATACTGGTTTACTGTATTACATAGCTTGACCAGATATTTGCAAGTGTTCTCCGTGAATAATCCAGGTAATCATCTCTGTGAATACTAATATAGAACATATCTTGTCAAACCATGAAATCCACAAGGAATATGTTATACCATTTCTATGCGTAATAATATGCCTTAATGCAAACCATCTCTGCGCATACTATACCAAAGTATACATCATTTTCACGTACCGGTAAGGTTTTTGAGTATTCATATACTATCATCATGCTTATCATACTTATGGTAAATACAGTAAGTCATTCTTATTTATACTACATTAACAAATCTGTGTGCATACTACAGTAATATGCATGCTACAGTGTACATGGAATAATCTTCCTGTATGCTACCGAAAACCATTTCATCTCGTGTGCATGTTTGGGTAAGCCATCCCTATTCATGTCTGAGTAGATCGAATGCAAACACTAAAAACTCTGAATGTAATATCGTAAAACCAGTGTGTATATGTCCAGATTCAAAGCAATGCAATATTCAAATGTTAGATTATTGTTTAATGTTTACACATCCGGAACTAAAAATTTTAAAGTTGTGAATATCTTAACTTTTCCTCATTTTCATTAGTAAGTATGTATTAGACCCTGATTGACAGCAACACATGAATGGATCGTAACAAACGCAGACTTAGCTCGTCAGACACAGATTCGCCAAAACCTGCACATAAACAACAAAGATTGGGTGATTCTGATGTAGTTTATAAACTTAACATGATGCTCAGTTATCTCAAGTGTTTCACCAAATGAATCAGATAAAAACGGATATATTAAAATTATTTGAATCAAAACTCGAAGAGACGAAGGTGGCTATTGAAAAGATCATGATTAAAGAGACGGAGAAACTGAAAAAAGCAATGGAAACTGAATTTGGAAAACTTCACGGCCGCGTAGAAGACGTTGAAAAACGCGTCCACGCACTGGAAACAAGACGTAATGATCGCGACTACCCTTTCGACCCACAGTCATCTATTGTAATATTTCACATGAAGCCACAAGGGGAAACTGAATCAACAGAACAGTTAAAAAGTGCCGTGAACACAATGCTTACTGATGGTCTAGAATTACAAAACATACAAGTCCTTTTGGTGGCGCGCACGCCATCCCGTGACGGAAAACCTGGTGTTGTCAAATGCAAGCTCAGCTCTAAAGACGCTAAAATTCATATATTAAGTGCAAAATAACTATTGACAAGAAAACCCGGCTTCGAGTCCTTATATATCCGCAGTGCACAGACACACACGGAGCGCTTCATAGATATCAATACTCGAACCCTACTTAAGGAGCTACCTGACGGTCATCGCTATCGTATTACTGGAAGTGGCAGAGTGGTGAGACGGGATCAACGAGACGGTGGACCTGGTGGTAGAGACGGGACTGGTGGTGAAGATCAACCTGGACGAGATGGTGGACAACAAGGTGGCGATGACAGAGGTGGTGACGGTGGTGGTTATCGTGGTGGTGACGGTGGTGGTTATCGTGGTGATGCTGGTGGTGACGGTGGTGGTTACCGTGGTGGTTATCGTAGTGGTGCTGGTGGTCGCGGCTCTCGTGGTGGTGGACGTGGTGGTTATCAAAGGCGAGATAGACGGTAGGACATAAACCAGCCTTCAGAGCGACTGGTGAGCATATCTACACTAAATGTAAATGGGTGGACTGCGCATAATGGTGAGTTGAGAAAACAAATTATTTCCAATCTGAACTCGGATATTATATGCGTATGTGAAACACACCTACATTCAACTGACTCTATTGTGTTCGATGGATATAAGTGGTACGGATTCAACCGAACAGGTCTACATGTAAATGCTAAACGACCGTCTGGTGGTGTTGGAAATATATGAAGGTATACTTGGAGTCCAGTTGCAAAACATATATACCGATTTTGCATGTTATTTGCCGCCAAAGGGGTCCCCGTGGGCAAATAGCACCCAATTATTTGGTCATATCATTGCACAGTTATGTTTATCTAGTGAAGTAGATGCCATCTTCTTTTGTGATGATTTTAACGCCAGAACCGGTTGTTTAAAAGACTGTATTGATGATATCGATAACATACCCCAACGAAATGTCATAGATACAAATACAAATGCATATGGTAAACAATTTATAGATTTTCTTCAAGAAAGTAAAATGTGTATTTTAAATGGGAGAGTCACCCCTGATAAGAATGATTTGACTTTTGTATCTAAGAGAGGCTCTTCTGTGGTTGACTATATTATCACACCCCACGAATGTCTAGATCAATGTGTATCATCTCGAGTGGATCGTGTTAACGATATCCTTGAAAAATACAACCTTTATAGTATGTTATCGAATGTTTGCAAAGCACCAGATCACTCTGTTGTTACAATAACTATAATAACTATGTTACAAACACCCCTTTGACATCGACTTATTTAGTGGTTGCCCCATCACGTATTCAACTATGGGCCATCGTTTTTTAAAGGAGTTCCAAGTAGGCATGTAGCGTCGGCCCACAGCTGTTACTGAGTTGTCGTCGCAGATCAATATTATTGATCATTGCACTACCAGACCCGTTGATAGACTGTTACTTGTGGTTAACAAAGTGGGCCAAAGTGGGAAGCAGCTTTAAGTTTACAAAAAGTAAAGGAAGCTAGGGTAGAAGTAGCTTTGCAAAAAGTATTTTTTTTCAATTTCAACACTATAATCCATACCTCGAGGCAGGAGCGTATCTAGAAAAAACACCGAGGGGGGACAGTACGGGGTCTGGCGGCATTGTGCCCCCCCCCATTTTCAGATTAGCAGTGTGGAGGGTTTATTTTTTTTATTTTTGTAGATAATACCCATACAACGCTACATTATTTTCGTTTAAATCACGAGAACTTCATTTTGAAATAATCATCAATGTGTATGATATTATCGGCAATTCTAAAAATCGCAGATTTGGGTGTTTGAAAAATTAATATATAGAAATAATCATACGAGTAGATGATAAGATATTTTTGAAGAAGATACAAAATATGCCCAAATTGACAATTTACTAAAACTGCTAGACGTGATCACAAGATTTTCATTTCACCTTGGTTATGGCGGGCATTTTGTGAATATGCAAATTATCATAATTTACGGATTGAATTTGCTTCGTATTAGCTTCATTTGAGCAATGTATGCAAACAAACAAACCGTTATTATATTTTAGGTAGCATATTTGAACATTATCCTGATTTATGGTGGAGTTTTGGATCTTAACGGCTGTAATAGTAGAGCTTCTACCTATATAGGGCCTAGTATGTACTGGTGTTTGCTCAAGGACTAACTACAACAGACACATCTATATCAGTATATTCAACCAATATATTAATGCAAAGTTTACAACAGGTGAAGAAAAAATAGAACAGCGGTTGTTGTTGACAAATAATGAAATAATGAAACTACTTTTCGTATTAATACAATAACTCGCTTTCAACAGTAATTAGTATAAACTTATAGTCATGTTAAAACTCATCGGTTTAGTATGTAATGTTGTATTACTCGGCATAGCTCGATTTCTGCAATTATTCTATAGAGCAGCATATATGTAGAGCAATTAAGGTAACTGGCAGTAACCGCGTACTAGAGAAGTAAACAGTCACTGATGTTTTTCATTTGCACGGCTCCGGGCTGTATCACAGTGAGAAAGGTAAGTGATGTACATTGGCCTATTGTGGAGTCTCCCAAGTGTGTAATACATTGTAATAGACCAGCGCCTTTCATCTGTGTCATGTTTATATTCTTATCTGTCGGAAAACAATAAATCGTAGAGTAGAGTAATCTGTTTTGCTCAGATTCCGTGATGATCAGCAACGTAGATGCACCGAATATGGTGTACTGCATTCAATAACGTAAATCTGATAACACAGTATCAACTAGAGTTTGACTGACTTTTCAAGTAACATTCAGGCTCGGACGTGCGTTTTATGTGGTTTTCGTCAGCCATTTTGAATTCTATCGCCCGATTTAAATTTTATGCAAATTATGGTATTGCACAATCGCACGGCGTCGTACGAGCGCTGTAAGAGCTCCGTAAGAACAAGTAGGCAGTATGCTATCTGATTACAATCGTCATCGTTAGATAATTTGACACCTAAATGATCAACATGACGCTTTTTTTTATGTCGATCTCTTCCTGAGACAGTTGAATGAATAGACCTGGAGCCGTATTCTCGTAGAAGTTACGATATATCGTAGGCTTCTGATTGGTCGAGATGGCCATCTCGACCAATCAGAATCCCACGCTATAGCGTAACTTGTACGAGAATACGGCCCCTGGACCCATTATCACCAACGGACATTAGTGAAACAATTTATTTACCCTTATTCTGCTGAATTAATTTATTAAAATTTTCAAGTAACATTTAGGCGACCAACAACTTCAAGTGGGTAAAAAATGGTCATATTTGTTTAATTTGGAATCAAACATTCGTAAATTTTGATGTTTATGCACTTATTTCAGTCCCAACATCAGTGATTTGATCGCCCAATAAAAATGGATTAAAAACGACAATAGTCGCGATCAGCAAGGAAAGGGTTAAATGTCAACACGGGATCGACTCTCAACCAATCAGTGACCTTAAGACTGATTTAAATCCAGTGTGGCTTACCTGAGACGGTTGTTGGAACCGGGGGCTGGTCTTGTCTTCAGCGTCAACCAACAAGTGATTTTTTTCTTAATAACTATTGGAGCCACATTATTACGTGCCACCTAAATTATACTGACAAACAACTAGCAGTTCAGTAAATACTAAAGACATGATACTATTCGCATCTGTCTTGAATTGTCTCCAGTCAAATGAGAAATTAATTTCATGTTTTTCTTTGAGAAAACAAAAAAAACATGGTGATGATGAAATTGGAAATTAATGCATCTTGCAGATACATGGTCTTGACTTGTCCCGTTTTGAATTAACAGATATTATTTGCCAATTAAAAACGAAACGAGTCAAGGCACCGCGAAATGTAATCTGTAATATTAATCAAAAGGCCTATGCCATGAAGTGCCTAAATATAATCTAAATCACTAAAACTCTCCTATACTTTGTAAATTATGGTATCCCACTACGCTCTGAGCCTTACAACGATGAGGTATTTTTGCTTAAACCATGAAGCCCAAATGTTTTTTTTTAATTTGAAATCATCATAAATGTCTTGGTTAGTTATTTCCGGTTTATTTAATGCTATGGGTCTACGACCATTATAACTATATTATTTATTTCATTGCGGAGATCGTCTTTACAGACGTCAGATTCTGACATCTCAATTCCCCCCCCCCCCCCGAAAAAAATGCACCCCCGTCTCAAGGGAAAAGGGAATTATTTGATTCGATGAAAGAAATCAGAGCGTGATAACATTTCAAGTAAAAAAAAGTACAACATGTGCCAAAGCGCGACATGTATTTCAAGAGGCCTATTATTTTATTTCATAACTTTACTTTAATATTAATGTTTGCATTACACAGTTATGTTACAAACGTTTTGCACTAACTTGTATTACTAATGCAATAAAACACTAATTAAAGTGTGTTTATCACGTTTATTTGAAAGGGAAAAATAGAGCTATGTCCATTATACTGATATAATAATATAGGCTACATGATGTACTGATGGAGACAATATACGTTTGATCCGATTATCACGATTCAATATATTGCAAAGCCAAAATGCAGTAGCTGCTTAAGTGTTAAGTGAGCAGTTACAGCATTTTGGCTTTGCTGAGCAGCCTAGGCGTAGGTGAACTTTCTGCACCGCCAACACCGTGACGAGCATGGTGAGAAGTACCACATTATCCTTTACCCAGATATAAGCGCGACTGTTGTCTTTATTTTTTTTTAGTCCATTAAATCAACGTTATTCGAAATGAAATGGATGTTTAAGAATCCAGATTGAGCAATGCTTGGTTTCAAATTAAACAAATATGAGTAATTTCACTCGATTTAAGTTGTGGGTCGCGGTAGCATGACACAACTTCAAGTGGGTGCAAAATGAATTCGTATTTATTATATTTAATTACTATAGTCGTTTTTAATCTGTTGTATTAGTCAACCACTGTTATTCGGAATGAAATGGGCCTTTGGAAATCTAGATTTGCCAATGCTTCGTCTCAAACTAAACACATATGAGTAATTTTCACCCGCTTGAAGTTGTGGGTCGCGGTAGCGAGACACAACTTCAAGTGGGTGAAATATTAAATCGTATTTATTATATTTATTAACTACAGTCGTTTTTAATCTGTTGTATTAGGCAACCACTGCTATTCGGAATTAAATGGGTCTTTGGAAATCTAGATTTGCAAATGCTTCGTCTCAAACTAAACACATATGAGTAATTTTCACCCGCTTGAAGTTGTGGGTCGCGGTAGCGAGACACAACTTTAAGCGAGGTGAAAATTAAATTGCATTTATTATATCTATCTAGCGCTGGAAGGGTTGGTAATAATAAGCCATTACTTAGGTGTAATGTATGCCCCGTCACCGTCCATCTCGCAGAACCCGAATAATATTAGTCTCTCAAGGCCTTGGTCGTTTGGAAGTAGAAATAGTGATTGGACACTTTGAGCGCTAAGCTTGAATATAATCCTTTTTAATCTAACTTACTAGTGGATCAAATCACTGTTATTGGGAATGAAATGAGTGTTTAAACGTCAAGATTTGCAAATGTTTAGTCTCAAATCAGGCCAATATGAGCAATTTTGCCAACTTGAAATGGGTGAAAAAATTGAATAAGATAACTTCCGTCCTTACCGTATAATATTTGCTGTGTAATCATTTTTTCTCTATGGACATTTCTCAATCGGTATCGTGATTATGCCTTGTTGACATATTTGCGTGTATTCATAATGTCTAACTGATGACATAAATGGTGACATTAAATAGTGACATCAACAGAAAGTGTTACTATTTATCATCAAGTGTAGTCGTGGTAGTTTACCAAGTTTCTTTATTGATTATTATATTAGGAATGTTGATGCTAGAGTCGTTTTTAATCTGTTGTATTTGTCAACCACTGTTATTCGGAATGAAATGGGTCTTTGGAAATCTAGATTTGCAAATGCTTCGTCTCAAACTAAACACATATGAGTAATTTTCACCCGCTTAAAGCTGTGGGTCGCGGTAGCGAGACACAACTTCAAGCGGGTTAAAAATTAAATTGCATTTATTATATTTATCTAGCGCTTGAAGGGTTGGTGATAATAAGCCATTACTTAGGTGTAATGCATGCCCCATCACCGTCCATCTCACAGAACCCGACTATTATTAGTCTCTCAAGGCCTTGGTCGTTTGGAAGTAGAAATAGTGATTGGACACTTTGAGCGCAAAGCATGAATATAATCCTTTTCAATCTAACATACTAGTGGATCAAATCACTGTTATTGGGAATGAAATGAGTGTTTAAACTTCAAATGTTTGGTCTCAAATCAGGTCATTATGAGCAATTTTGCCAAATTGAAATGGGTGAAAAATTTGAATAAGATAACTTCCGTCCTTACCGTATAATATTTGCTGTGTAATCATTTTTTCTCCATGGACATTTCTCAATCGGTATCGTGATTATGCCTTGTTGACATAATTGCGTGTATTCATAATGTCTAATTGACATAATTGGGGACATTAAATAGTGACATCAACAGAAAGTGTTACTATTTATCATCAAGTATAGTCGTGGTAGTTTACCAAGTTTCTTTATTGATTATTATATCAGGAATGTTGATCCTCATTTAGTCATGTCCCGCGCTAGAAAAATAAATTACATTCATATAAATCATGTAGACATAGACATTCGGCTGATGAAAATCCATATTACGGTACTATGCTGTTGAGTACGATACAAATGTATATGTTATCAACGAGCTTTGAAAATAGTTTTTTTTACCGAAGTTTAAATTATTTAAATTGAATTAATTAGGTTAACCCTTGTCTTGCCACTCCCGTATATAATAATATATGGCTTAAGCATATTTTAAGCCAATTATTATGTCACTGAAGTGGATAATATAGTTTATTGTAATATAGGAAATTGCGTCAGCAATTCCAGCTTCAAATGACGAAAAATGCAAAATCGAAACAACTCAACAGGACAAGGGATAATATTAAAATTTGAACGCACAATACTTTATATGTCTGCGTGGTACGACGTCGACATGGTGCCACTCACAATTTATTTGACACGCTGTGTTGTTACAAGTAGGAGTATGCCCTTGAAAGACAAAATATGCTTTGTGTATTTTCACTCACTTGAAATTGGATGGCATCATGCACAGGTGGGCTACCTCACATTTTGACGATTTAAAAAAAAATCGCGCTGCAACATGAAGTACAGGATAAAACAAATAAACAAAATTAACACAAAAAGGTTGCAAAATCAGTGACCAAAATTGGTCTAATCCTGAATGTGAAACTCGTATATTGATCAAGTTGCTGCTATCAATGACATATATATATTTTTTTTTTTTTAATGTGGGTTAGCCCATTTGTGCATAATGCCATCCAATTGACTCTCTGCGTCATCCAGAGTTTAAATAATGAAGATGCTGTATACTTATATCAGAGCAATGGGGAGAAATATCCTTCATCTAGGGCCGGTTTCAAAGTCGGTTGGTAAAGCCGGGCCCTGTATTAAATTTTGTCTGGAATATCATCATGTGATCAGGTATTTGAACCAATCACCAAGCTTGAAATGTCAAAATTGTCTTAAATTTTGGTGAAACAGGACCCTAATCATGCTCGTTTTTTTTACTGAATGGATACCCAGCAAAATGAAATGCAATAATATCCATAATTCCATCATGTGAGCAAAAAAGTTAGGAATAAAAATGATCCGACGAGGTGACTTTAATAGTGGAACTGCCTATACTCCATATTACGCTGCAGGCTGACAATGTTAATGCTCGAAATTAATTGGGATGTAGTCATTAGCAAATTATTATGGTCGATTTCTACTATATTTCTGTACGATATATGTCTCAAGATTGGTATCGCCAATGTTCTGCTCTGCAATGCAGAAATACATTATCTGCTTACTTTACAAGTAAGCAGATACCGCCTGTCGGCTTTGCAAGGCAGTATAGAGTATATACAACTCTCCCAATTGTGCCAGCACAATCACTTTTGTGATGATAATTCCTACTAAAGCTGGTTTAATTCGACCATTATCCTGTTTAAGTAATTTACCGAAGTATTTTTTTACGATTCTGTAGATGTAGATAGGCCTACATGTGTTATTGGCGCAAGAACCTGGTAAGCGCCATTAATAGGTTTTTGCTGATAACGTTTAAATAATGAAGATGCTGTATACTTATATCAGAGCAATGGGGAGAAATATCCTTCATCTAGGGCCGGTTTCAAAGTCGGTTGGTAAAGCCGGGCCCTGTATTAAATTTTTGTCTGGAATATCATCATGTGATCAGGTATTTGAACCAATCACCAAGCTTGAAATGTCAAAATTGTCTTAAATTTTGGTGAAACAGGACCCTAATTATGCTCGTTTTTTTTACTGAATGGATACCCAGCAAAATGAAATGCAATAATATCCATAATTCCATCATGTGAGCAAAAAAGTTAGGAATAAAAATGATCCGACGAGGTGACTTTAATAGTAGAACTGCCCATACTCCATATTACGCTGCAGGCTAACAATGTTAATGCTCGAAATTAATTGGGATGTAGTCATTAGCAAATTATTATGGTCGATTTCTACTATATTTCTGTACGATATATGTCTCAAGATTGGTATCGCCAATGTTCTGCTCTGCAATGCAGAAATACATTATCTGCTTACTTTACAAGTAAGCATATACCGCCTGTCGGCTTTGCAAGGCAGTATAGAGTATATACAACTCTCCCAATTGTGCCAGCACAATCACTTTTGTGATGATAATTACTACTAAAGCTGGTTTAATTCGACCATTATCCTGTTTAAGTAATTTACCGAAGTATTTTTTTTACGATTCTGTAGATGTAGATAGGCCTACATGTGTTATTGGCGCAAGAACCTGGTAAGCGCCATTAATAGGTTTTTGCTGATAACGACGGATTTGAGGGGCAGTGTGGTAGGGAAGATTATTGTGTAAAAATATCTTAGCTCCACGATCATTATAAAGCACTTTTTCAGAAGCAAGTACATGTTTATGGCTGTTAGCGAAACAAATGTTACTATACAAAACTGTCAAGTGCATTTACCAGTAAATATTACTACATAGCATGTAGAAAATCGTATCGGTAAGCTCACTCAACATGTTCTTGCAAATAATACAAAGAAAAAACAGAAATGGTAAGCACCCTTAACATGATTTTGCAAATATCAATAATATTATTTGAAATGTGCAAATGTATTCAGAGCAATGGGGAGAAATATCCTTCATCTAGGGCCGGTTTCAAAGTCGGTTGGTAAAGCCGGGCCCTGTATTAAATTTTTGTCTGGAATATCATCATGTGATCAGGTATTTGAACCAATCACCAAGCTTGAAATGTCAAAATTGTCTTAAATTTTGGTGAAACAGGACCCTAATTATGCTCGTTTTTTTTACTGAATGGACACCCAGCAAAATGAAATGCAATAATATCCATAATTCCATCATGTGAGCAAAAAAGTTAGGAATAAAAATGATCCGACGAGGTGACTTTAATAGTAGAACTGCCCATACTCCATATTACGCTGCAGGCTAACAATGTTAATGCTCGAAATTAATTGGGATGTAGTCATTAGCAAATTATTATGGTCGATTTCTACTATATTTCTGTACGATATATGTCTCAAGATTGGTATCGCCAATGTTCTGCTCTGCAATGCAGAAATACATTATCTGCTTACTTTACAAGTAAGCATATACCGCCTGTCGGCTTTGCAAGGCAGTATAGAGTATATACAACTCTCCCAATTGTGCCAGCACAATCACTTTTGTGATGATAATTACTACTAAAGCTGGTTTAATTCGACCATTATCCTGTTTAAGTAATTTACCGAAGTATTTTTTTTACGATTCTGTAGATGTAGATAGGCCTACATGTGTTATTGGCGCAAGAACCTGGTAAGCGCCATTAATAGGTTTTTGCTGATAACGACGGATTTGAGGGGCAGTGTGGTAGGGAAGATTATTGTGTAAAAATATCTTAGCTCCACGATCATTATAAAGCACTTTTTCAGAAGCAAGTACATGTTTATGGCTGTTAGCGAAACAAATGTTACTATACAAAACTGTCAAGTGCATTTACCAGTAAATATTACTACATAGCATGTAGAAAATCGTATCGGTAAGCTCACTCAACATGTTCTTGCAAATAATACAAAGAAAAAACAGAAATGGTAAGCACCCTTAACATGATTTTGCAAATATCAATAATATTATTTGAAATGTGCAAATGTATTCAGATAAATGGTTGTGAAATCACCCTTTCACATTATCTAATCTATATCTATGATTTCTGGTAAAAGTTGGTAATATTATTTACTCTAAGATATTGTGATATTGAGCTTGAACACTATCGGCAAATACTAGTTAACAAACGTTTAAAATGTGCGCAAGGCATGCTGGGAGTCTATGATTACTAAACTTACTTTACCAATATCATTGATAATTTTATCTTCAAATTTGGTAGTGTTGAAACTAACATTGGTATATGGTGATGTCAAAAGGCGGCAGTATCATCTACATGTAGGTCTTGCATCGTTATTTTTGTAAAATTTCTGGAATTTAAATTAAGAGCAGGGGCAGTCTCACTAAGATTCTTTAAAATTCTCATCTCTCTTTCATTTCCGTTAGAAAAGTTAATATAAAGACTGTAAAATTTAAAATTAGTAGAAAAATAAACAAGATTGCATGATCATTGATGGGGTTGAAATCAGGTGTTGAAGATAAATGCTTATCAATACTTTTTTAATACAATTATGCCCTGTGTAATTGCTCGACAATCGCCAATTACAAAACGGACTGGCTAGACGACCGGAGTCATTCAGATAACGTTAGCGATGACGACAGAGTCCCATATTCACATAAATTTAAAACCCACAGTGAATGATAGTCAACTACGGTCTAGCAGCGTTTTCCATTAAAATATATATATATATATATTTTTATTTGACATTCAATTTGAATGTGGAATGAATTTATAATGCGTCCAACGTTAGATAATGTTCCAGCTTACTAATAATTTTTACCCAATTTTGCAACTATCAATATAAACTGGATTTTATCGTCACTCAGTTAAAGTTTTTGATAACGACCAGAGCTTTGTACTCTCGTGTTATCGCCCACACCGAATAATAGTCAACTCCGGTCGATCAGCGTTTTTCCACTATAATATGAACTATTTGACCAGAGTTGACAGTCATTCAGTTAATATATAAATTAGTGACTTTGCAGTCCTCCTTTGATAGAGTATCAGGCAAAGGGCAGATGACATTTGCGATGACAACCACGTTATATCGCCCACATTTAATGATAATCAACTCAGGTCGAGCAGTGTTTCCTTATCATAAAAATGCCAAATTAATAGAAAATGAAGTTTACAATTCATTTATTTGAAATTTCAAAAAAAATCGCTATTGAAATAATTGACTGAATAGTCTATTTAGACTAGGCAGAATCTGAAGAAATGTGCTTATAAAAAGTCATGGAGGCATTTTGTGTTTACGGCTGGCAAACATGATTTCTAGATGTATTAATATGTCCTAAATCCAAATATGGTGTTTGCCAGGCTGGATTTTCAACGATTTATCCTGTAATGATCAATTCCAAAATGGCCGCCACCGAAACAACTAAAATCTATTAATTGTTATATCTTCGGAACCAACCATGATAAAAACACAAATAAAACATGTATTAATACATTGTTGGACACAAGGAATTCATTGATACCATTACTTAGTTGATAAAATGTAATCAAATTAACATAGGAACCATATGTGCACTAGATTGGCTCGTTTTTTAATAAATACGGTAAAATAAAAAAATATATATTTCTAACAATTAAATCGATTTTTGATAAAAGACACGCCAATAACATCCTATTTCATAACAAAATAAATAGCCTGATTCAATAACTCAGATATAAAAAAACAAAATTACTGAAGTACGTCCTACTGTATGTTGCTGCAAGGGTTAGTGTAGCTGGTGGAAGTACTGCGAGTAGAACTTATCAGGACATTGTCTGAGACAAGGAATCCTGTGATGCCATTACTTATTTGATAAAATGTAAACAAATCAACATAGGGGTCATATTTGAACTAAATTGATCCGTAATTTTCATAAAGAATACAAACATGAGGTCATTAAACCACTGGAAAAGCGTGTGCGTATCCATAAATCTCATAATAGCTATATAAATTATCCATGATTCAGGAAGGGAAAACATCCCATGATTAGGACAGCTTATGGTATAAACAAGTGTACAGTAATGCGCAGCATAACTTATTTGTGCATGTTTAACTTCACTGTCCTGTGTGATATCTCAGCATTCATCCATCTATATACATGGCAAGCGCATTTTTCTGCAACTGCAGAGCTTGATATAGCTAAACCCAGAAAAGGCAATGGAACGCAATTATATTGAGGGAACATGTTGCCTAAATTTAAATACTGTAATTGAAATCGGACATGACAATTTCGTTCAACTATTTGTTGAACGAAATTGTCATGGACGATTTCCATCAAAGTGTTTAAATTTAGGCAACAGGTTCCCTCAATATAATTGAGTTCAATTGACTTTTTGGTTTTACAGCTGCAAGCACCCCTTGGTAAAACCACGTGACATGATTTCGGAGCATGCTCTTGTGATAGGTGGGAGAGAAAGCAAGTGTGGCACTAAATGACTATCTTTGCTTTTCCACCCCATATCGGTTGCCCCTGAAAGAATTGGAGATAAGCAATTTGCTTGGTTCCACACTCTTGATTGGTAATGAGCCCACCTGATGTGTAACTATGCTGCATCTGATGTTCGCGATAGTTTCTCCTGTTCTTGTCCCATACAGAACAGCTTCACTATGGCTTCATCACGCATATTCCCATCAGGAACTCCATAATGGTACAGATTTAGCTGTACCTTCTGAATATTGGCCCTTTCCAAAATTAGTCAAAATGTTGTGATGGTAGTGGAACACATGCCATGTTGTTTTCTTATTGTGACCAGCAAATTGTATCGAATGGTATTTTTATCCAAATTTCATGCACTGGGATATATCTAGGATGTTGAAACATGTTCCTGCTTTAATGAATAGTGATAAGCGTCCTATTTGCAGTGGAACAAGGACATCTGTATCACGTACTGACACCACCATTGATTCCATGAGAGCATGAATACAATGCAATATTAGGTGTGACTGTCCGCTTCTTCGATTCAAGTCTTGACAAAGTTTGCTCAAACCACTTGACATTAGTCGCTTCAACGAATCCACCAGCAACCACAATTACTTTGTCTGCTGGGCTGTGTTCAATGAGGTAGTTTGTAGCATAAAGCGATGTCGTTCTTATTGTCTTCAAGTGCCATGAAATTAGATCAATCAGACGAAAGAGGGATCAATTTATTTTCAATCTGTCGTCTGAATGGTCGATGACCTCTCTTATGTTTGGTTTTTCTTCCTTCTTTGATGGACTCGCTTCTATGACAATCAAATGTTACACCGATCCCAATGATGGTGGCCTTCATCTTTTACACAGTATTGGCAAATTGTCTTACATAGTCTTCAAAAGTTTTGGTATTTGGGAGTTTGGCAAGAGCCCTCAACAGCGCTTGACCATCAATCAATAGACAGCTTGGTCCATCAAGGAAAACAGTTGTTGGTGTTGCTACATCCTGTGTCAACACGCAGGCTAACAAAAACTTGTCTGCTGAATGCAGGATGCCTCTGGTTTTAGCAAGTGATAGTAAAACCGACATAAACTCATGCTGCAGGATCCTAATTGTTAAGGTTGACCTCATGCCATACCCTATAAGCAGTCATAAGCCTTATGTAAAATGAGCAATATGTTTCTGTCCACCTTAATAGTGTTTTGCTTGCCTTGGACGTCTTGCACAATTGTGTAAAGTGAAGCAAATATTGCAGCCTTATTCATATGGATGAGGGCTTTAATACAGTGTTCACTTTCCAGAGGCTCACACATGAGCTTCTTAACAAACTCGTCCATCTGTTACTTGCAAGACGCTCTGCACTAAGCAGCGATTCCTGGAAGATAGCAATGACAACATCCTTGCTCATCATATTCTGCGTGGTTTGTGTTTTGTTATGAAACACTCCGTGCTGCTTAAGTGATGTTACTAGTCTGCCTTCATCTCTCACGCTTCATCTATCACGCTTTATCCTTTGACCTGTGGTGGCCTCATTGTGTGTGTAGTCATCATCATCATTATCATCTTCCTCCTCATCGATTACATGGACATTATTCTCTGTGTATTGTCGTCAGTGTCAAAGGGAGTTCCAATTGAAGCTAGCTCTGTCCTTAACTCCTCATGAACTTTATCCAGGTGATCATTCAGTCGTGAAAGCAATATTTGTCAAAGAGCTTGCAGTCTGAGTTTATGCGTTCCCATTGAACGTACATAGCCTTTAACTGTCATCACGTTCTGAGCAGTATTAACACCCACAATATCACATTATATCCGGAGCTCACACAAGCCACATTCATCCATGTGGCAGCCCGGAAATTCCAAGAAAATTCATCCCCATAATTATGCAGCCCACCGAGGCTGGGCATCAATACATTTTTTTATCGATCCACTGATCATCAGCTTTAGATACAGTGCCTCTTCGACTGTTAGAATATGTTCCTGCTGCAGTGATTCTGTTACACGCGCATGACAACAGTGTTCAATTGATCCAGTTCATGTGCTGGAGCTGGCAATTTTGCGTAGGTACCCCACTGATGCTTGCTCTGCGTTTATGGAGATGACCTGCTGATTGAACAAAGTCCAAGAAGGCATTTGATTTTGAGACGAGCGGGTCATTATAACGACCATGTGCTTCCCATGAACGTTAATGGTTGGTGGACACTCATCATTGAATGATCTATTTGACCGCAAGGCTACTTAATTTGTAGTTTTCGCCCTTTTGTGACTCTGTCTTGCCGATGCGACTCACAGGTTCAGCTGGGTGGAGATTATTGTGATTTGATAAATTGATGCTTGAGTTAAAATCCTATCCCATATTTAACCAATTTTTTTCATTTGCACAGTCCCTTTTAAATTTAATTTGACAAGCTGCATTATATTTTGTATAATAATTTTGTACTGTGATTTACTATGTGATATAGTCATTTATATTTTATATTATTCATAATAAGGCTTAAATTCCATGCCAGCGACTCTTTGATTCTTAATGGGAGTCATCCTGACATGTTATATAATTTGTATTTTTTTCACAATATAATTTGTCGAATAAACATTTATTCTTCTTCTTTTTTTTCTTCAAACTAATCTGCTGTGTTATCTTCAGTAAATGGACATTCATCAATAACCCTCTTTGTTACTGGCAGTATGCCATTCATTACATCTGGGATGCATAATTATCGTTCGGTTGACACCTTGATACCATCCAATAAATTTGCTTTGGATGGACTTATTTGCCATGATGTAACCTGTGTAGCATGTATGTGGCAGAATTGTTTTGTGAGCCTACAAGCTATCCCATCATCCATGTGCACATTACTATGCACTTGCATATACCATAAGTTGTCCTAATTATGGGGTATGCCTCATGTTTTCTGGATTGTGTATAATTTGTACAGTGATTGTGAGGTTTATGGATACGCACACGTTTTTAAAGTTGCTAAAATATCCTCATGTTTGTATTGTTTATGAATAAAATAAGCCTAATTAATTTGAATATGACCCCTATGTTGATTTGTTTACGTGTTCTCAAATAAGTATGGTAAAACAGGATTCCTTGTCGCAGACAAGTTCTACTCACAGTACTTCCACAAACTACACTAACCCTCGCAGTAACATATAGTAGAATTTACATCAGTAATTTTGTTTCTTGATATTTGAGTTGTTGAATCAAGCTATTGATTTTTTAAAAATCAATATAATCAAAAATCAATATAAAATTAAAGTATATTAAACTCATGTATGTTATTGGTGTGTCTATTATAAAAATAATAAATAATCTGTAATTGTTTGAAATATTCTCTTGTTTGTATTACTGTATTAGTGAAAAACGAGCCAATTTAGTTCAGATGTGATTCATATGTTAATTTAATTACATCTTATCAACTAAGTAATGTTCCAATGGATTCCTTCTGTCCAACAATGTATAAATACATCTTTTATTTGTGTTTTTATCATTCTTGGTACCAAAGATATGACAATTAATACATTTTAGTTATTTCGATGGCGGCCATTTTGGAATCTACTATTACAGTATTAATCGTTCAAAATCCAGCCTGGCAAACATCATATTTGGATTTAGGACATATTAATACATCTAGAACACATGTTTTCCAGCCGTAAACACAAAATGCCTCCACCATTAACATTTTTTCAAATTCTACCCAGTCTAATTGAACGAAAAGCTACCTCTACACACATTTGCCATTTCTCATTTTCTGTTTAAAGGTGTGGTCAACTGTCAAAAATCGCGGGACAAGGGTCCCCCAGAAGGAAATAGTGCCGGTGGGTAGGCCAAGGCCCTATTTCATAATAAAACTAAATATGCGTTTCATACCCAAAGCCTCATAAAGAGCAAGTTGAGCGACATCTATGAGTTAATAATTCAATGGCCTTGCCCCTACTTGGTCGCTGGCTTGCAAACAAACTGACTGTAGTACTGTGGGGATGTGGAAACTGCTTGACCCCAAGCTTGTACTGACACCCAGTACACACAAAACATTTGCATGACTTCATGCAATGCTGGACCAACGTCAAAGACGTTGGGCCGACGTTGTATAAATGTTATACAAATGTTTTGTGTTTGCTGGGCAGGAGGACTTTCTCTCAAACATCTTACATTTATTTATTGTTGGTTTAATGTTGGGCCAGCGTCGCAGACATTGGCTTAGCAATAAAACAGCATTGGATCAATGTCTCGTTTAAGTAGTATCTTGTAATCAGTTCAGTGGCTATATTAATGCCGTCAATCTGTACTCAATCTAGGCTACTGTTGGTCTACACTTGACTGTCCCAGGCATGTGCATTTTGCAGTTGAATGATTCTTTAACTAGACTAAAAAATAGACTTACCAGATTTCTTAAGGATACCAGAAATAATGGTATATTCCTGACAACGTGCTCACTGGCAAATGACAACCTCTTGACTCGGCAATGACCACAAGAACACCAGTGTGTATTGCCCACCCGATTGTCCATGTCAAAATCTACAATGCCTAGCATGGGTACAGGTCCGTCATACACATCATCAGCATCAGAATCACTCGTCGTATGGTCATCTGAAAAACGTCTACTGCCAGTACTGGAGCTTGACCACGAACAGAGATCATCAGCCCTCATCGCCTCCAACGAATATGGCTCCAGCCCTTGCCTGACCGGGATAAATGGCGGCTGTTTCAAATCACTCCCGTCACTGTTGCTTATTTCGACACGATTTAAAATAATATAGCCGGTAATAATAACAATAAGACAGATAACATGCTCTTGGTAAGGCTATGATTGTGTGATCAGGCCTACCAAGCAGAAAACACATGAGATGTTGTGAGCGGAAACGCAGGGAAGAGTAACTGCGCATGTGTACCGGTATATCAGATTGACCTCAGCTGCAAAGACTGATAGGAAATGATGCGGAATTACCTCAGGCCAAATAATTATAGGACATGTTTTTGTCCAGAATGGCGATCCACAATAATTCCACGAATTGGGCAAATGCATGAAAATTTGTATTCTTTACACGAGAGCGGTTATTTCCCTGCAATTTTGAACTGGTCATATATTTTTATTAAAATGTAAGAAATTACTGAGAAATTTCAAATCCATCTATTGTTTTCTCCTTTAACTGTTGTAATGAAATGGGGGAAAGTTAAGGTAATTTTAAGATTCTAAGTGGGATCCCCCGCCCCCCGCCCCCTGTAAATCGATATAATATACATGTTTTTGTGTTCATTATTTCAAAAGTTATGGTGACATAGATAATATCTTGGAAACATGGTAGCCATTTGGGATTTAGTCACTTTTCATAGATTTAAAGATTTAAAGAGATAGAAAAAAATGCAATCCCTTTTTTTTCTCACCACTACTATGTTCCAAATGGGAATAAGCAAACAAAACACTTTTAACAAACATTTTGCACGAAAATACATAAGAGCATATACTATCTGCTGGGTACAGGCTCTACAGTTCCCACCATCAGCTTAGCTGGCTTGGAGCTTATGAAGCAGGCTATCCTTCATCATATAAAGAACATACTTCACATTGAGTGTGCAGATGGTCTGAATCTACCATACTTGGGGTACACCCAGACTTCGGTTAGGATTCCCGGGATTGAAGAGGTAGAACAGGAGGTTGTACTATTAGTAGTTCCTAACACCAGGTTCAACAAGGCGGTGCCACTCCTGCTGGGTACTAATGTACTTAAACCTCTGATGAAGTCATGCCAGCAGACTCTAAGACAGAGCTACATGAAACAGATTAAGGATTCTTGGGCTATGTCATTTTTCTCGATGGTCGAGAAGGTCAAGGTCATCACACGCGCCTGTGGATGACTCGCGCTTGTCCAGTCTGCAATGTCTGGTGGTGTCATGGTACAGCCCAACCAATCTGTTATCATCCCTGGTGTTGTGAGGAAAGGTATCCGCCATAAGGGAAGTTTAGCCATGGTTCAACCAACATTGCGATCACCTCTACCTAAGGAAGCGGATATATCTCCTGTAGTGAAGACATACGAAGGAGAAGGAATGTTGATGAATATTCAGATTGCGAACCTGTCGAGGAATGCATTTCGCATTGAGCCACATGAAACCCTCTGTGAGTTACAACATGTTGAGATTGAAGACACTGCCGTCGCATCTTGTATCTTGAAGGAATTGCTGCTGGAATATAGAGGCATATTTTCACTCAGCGATTTTGACATATGTCATATCGATACAGTGAAGCATAACATCAAGCTTACAGATGACAACCCATTCAAGCAACGTCACCGCCGGATACCACCATCTATGCTCCGTGAAGTTCAAGATCATCAGAAGCAGTTGCTTGACGTCGGTGTCATCTGTGAATCTTGTAGTCCTTGGGCTTCTCCTGTGGTACAAGTGCGCAAGTAGAATGGGAAGCTACGCTTCTGCATGCTTAACTAGAGAACGGTCAAGGATTCTTACGCACTGCCACGCATTGACGAGATGCTGGATTACTTTGCTGGCAACAAGTACTTTTCTAGCCTCGACATGCGTAGCGGGTACTACCAGGTAGAGTAGGACAAAACTGCATTCACAGTGGGGCCATTAGGATTTTACAAGTTCGACAAGATGCCTTCTGGACTCACTAATGCTCCCAGTACATTTCAGCGTCTCATGGAAAAGTGTATGGCAGATCTCCATATGAGAGAATGTTTTTCTTTCCTGGACGATCTGAAGGTTCCATCGTCTGATTTTGGGCAGCAGATGCAGAGACTCCATAAAGTTTTTTGACAAATTAAGACTACATGGTTTAAAGCTCACTCCTCAGAAGTGTAGGTTCTGTCAGGAGCGAATAATTTTCTGTGGGTATGTAATTTCTGCGGATGGGGTTGAGACTGATCTAGAGACGACCTGCAAGATCAAGGATTGGCCTCAACCTTTAAATGTTTCTGATGTCAGAGAATTTTTAGGATTTGCTGGCTACTATCGCAAGTTTGTGAAAGACTTCTCGAAAATAGCCAAACCTCTGACAGACCTCCTGGTGGGAGTTCCGAAGAAAAGTAGGAAGAAGGCTCCGGAACCAAACTGGAAATGGGGACCAGAACAGGATAAAGCATTCAGCACACTCAAGGAGAAACTGACTAGTCCACCCATCCTGGCATACGCGAACTATAGCTTGCCCTTCATTCTACACACTGACGCCAGTGGAGATGGTCTGGGGGTCGTTCTCTGCCAGAACCAAGAAGACAAGGTTCGTGTCATTGCATATGCTAGTCACGTCGTTACCAAAGCTGAGAGAAACTACCCTGCCCACAAGCTCGAGTACCTCGCTTTGAAGTGGGCTGTCACTGAGAAATACCACGAATACCTATGGGGACATAACTTTACTGTCTTTACCGACAACAACCCCCTCACTTATGTGTTGACTACAGCTAAACTAGATGCAACTGGCCACCATTGGCTTGCTGCATTGGCTGCTTATGACTTCGACATACAGTATCGTCCAGGTTCAACCAATCAGGATGCTGACAAACTCTCGCGACTACCATCGATGGAGTACCGTCATATGTCGTCTGATTGCAGCCATCTCGAAAGCAGCCACGCCTACGATTCCCTGGGCTAGTGTTTTGTGTTCCGTGCAGCAGCCACTGGATAAGCATGGCTTTGAGGAAGAAACACCTGAGAGCATCCGCAATTTGAGAGCTATCCAGAGGAATGACAGAGTTGTCGGAACTGTGCACAGACATATTACACAAGCAGAGACCGAAAAAGATCCTGATGTATGCACCTTACTTCGGGAGCGTGAGCACTTTAAACTTATCAGAGGTGTTCTCTACAGATTAGTAAACCAGAATGGTGAAGTGCAGAAGCAGCTAGGGCTACCTGAGAAATACCGTGTGCAAGCGCTGAAAGGTTTTCATGATGACATGGGTCACATGGGTCGTGACCGTACCTTGGACTTGGCACGTGGAATTGGTCAGCATTGACTATTTAACTCTTGAGGTCAGCCGTAGAGGATTCCAGCATATCTTAGTCATTACCGATCATTTCATAAGATGTGCACAAGCCCAACTCGCAACCAGAATGCTAAGACAACAGCTGCAGCATTGCTGTATATCATTATGAGGCTCCGACGCGCCTGCACTCAGATCAGGGAGCTACATTCGAATCTGCGGTGATCCAAGAGTTATGTAGGCTACTAGGCACCAAGAAGTCACGTACCACAGCTATGTACCATGGGCTAATGGAATGACAGAGTGAATGAACCGTACTTTGCTTGCGATGTTAGGCACCCTTGATGCAGAGAAGAAGAAAGATTGGAGAGCCCATGTGGCACCGCTGGTGCATGCTTATAATGCCACAAGACATGATTCAATTGGACAGAGTCCATTTTCCCTGATATTTGGAAGGCAGCCGCGACTCCCGATAGATGTCGCTCTGGGGCTACCTGACTTACATGAAGGGAGACCTTTGCCCACCTACATCACTGAATTGCGAGAGAAGCTACACGAATCCTACCAGAAAGCAATGGAGAAAGCTGACAAGGCAAAAGCCGGTCAGAAGTTGTCCTACGATAGGAGAAATAAAATGAAATGAATCGGGCTTTAGGCCACCTTTGTGCACATATAGGCTAGACTGGGCCAGGAGAACCTCCTGAGGATGGTGAGATGATTGAGATGACACTGTCCTCCAGACACAGGATTCGAAATTCGAGCCCTGGCGGTCTGAGGCCGAGCACGCTACCTCTCGGTCACGGAGGCTCCCCACAATACTAACTTTCACACGTGGATGGGGAAGAAACAATTTTGTTTCTTTCAAACCGCCGAGACCGGGAACCGAACCTACGATAGGAGAGCTTGAGCAGGGTTGCTGGAGGTAGTAGATAGAGTGCTGGTGAAAATCTTGGCATTCGAAGGGAAGCACAAGCTTTCAAACAAGTGGGAGGACCGTCCCTATGTCGTCCTGGAGCATTCGAATCAATAAATGCCTGTCTATGTGGTAAGACGTGAGGATGGCATAGGGAGAACTCGGACTCCCCATCGTAATCACTTGTTCCCTGTGAGTGATCTCCCTTTCCCAGATCATAATGACCTGGAGCTGGAACGCAGCACCACTACACAGAAGAAGAAACGTGTACAATAAATACTCGTAAAGACACACCACAACTTGTAGTGACAAAGATGATTTAACTGGCTATGGTGAAGTAGTAGAAGTGTTTGTACCACCTGCTCCTGAGCCA
The DNA here is from genome assembly GCA_964017125.1 of Flabesymbios commensalis. NCBI lineage: Eukaryota > Metazoa > Annelida > Polychaeta > Terebellida > Flabelligeridae > Flabesymbios > Flabesymbios commensalis. Next base: position 26,322,105 of record OZ024903.1, read on the forward strand.
GTAGAACCTCCAGTAGAGCGAGGAGAGGAAACGCTGCTTCCACCTCCCGAGTTTGATGAAAACTCTGATTCCGAAAGAGAGAGCTTTGAGGTGGAGAGCAGCTCCACCCCCTTCACCACCCCAGCAGCTCCGAAGGTCTAGGCGGAACGCTGGGTTACCACCACGTTTCACAGATTTTTATGTGAATCAGCTAAGCAACATCAAGCCATCAAGTCATCATGAGGATTGGAGATGTGCTGACTCCCTTTTGGGTCTCGTCACTGAGCACGGTATTGACAAAATGGCCCGAGCACATTTCTCAAGCTTTCGTCAAAATTGTGTTAACAATGTAAATTTTAATGATATATAAGTGCTGCAAGGTTTTTACCGTCTTTTGGCTACAGCAGTGGAATGTTGAGGCAACATTCATTTTTCAGGGGGACTGTGTAGCCGGGACTTTTAATAGTTTTATAGGTTTAGCATAGTTTATTCAGGTTGCCGTTGTTGCCCTCTGGTGACTAACATGACAACTTTGTTTGTTGACATAGTTGCCGCCGTTTTCAAGCAGTCTTTGGCATTCTGTTTTATGAAGCCATTGAGATCAGTCGTTGGTGACAGGTCTCGGCTCTTCACTGTCAATAATTTGTACTTGGAGAACAAAGCTCTAAGTCTTGTAAGCAGGTTCGTGTTATATTAGTTAGAAGTAAATATTATTCGGTTTCTTAATTGTATTTCCAATAAACTTAATGAAGCCACTCTATTTCTATAAGTAATGTATTTATCATTTGCAGGTAAATCCTATGTGTACTATTCGGATGTTTCACCTGGTAACAATGGTCCACTAGAACGGCAGGGTATGTGAATTGTGATAATAGTCTGTATATATATAATATTATAGAATCGGTAATATAATGTGATTTGCCTTAACATAATGTATTCTGTTTAGATGCGACTTTATTAGTAGCTGTAATGTTGGAATTATTAAGTCCGAATTATATAGAGTAGTGTAGGCATTGTATTTATTTTAGTTATTTACAATTGTTATGTATTCCAGGATCCCTTTCAGGGATATAATAAAGAATATGGTTACTGCAAGTGAAATTTTATGAGTTGGTTTTCATGGGAAGCCATGTCATCCCCGCAAACCCGATTATAAAGATATTGTGTACACTACTTGCAAAGGTAAAACTAACACTCCAAAACATATCATGCTAGCAATGAGTACCAAACATTTGACTCGGTGTAAGGAATTGGTGACCATACTGAGTAAAGCAGGCCATTCTGTCAGCTATGATAAGATTCAGCATGTTGATACAGCTCCGGCAGAAGATATCATTCAAAATTATGAGGATGGTCAAGTTATCATACCATCTAACACCATTAATAGTCTATGGAATAAGTCTTACATATGGACCCCCGTGGGCACTTTGTGAAGAAATCATGAAATTTGGCACAAGAGACCTCTGAAATACCCTTTTTGATTTCTGATATAGGGCAGTCATTTTTGACCTCGTTTTGACCTCCTAATTTGCATATTTCCAAGATGGCCGCCAACTGATATGTGTAATGAGAGTGAAAATGTCAAAATCGAGATAGCGACCTGCAAATAAGCTCAAATTGAAGGTAACACCAAGCTGATTACAAATTTCAAAAAAATATTTTTGTTTTATCTCATTTTCCTATCCTAATTTGCATAATTCCAAAATGGCCGCCAATATCCAGGTGAAAACAGTAAAAATGTCAAAATCAAGATAGAGACTTGCAAATAGGCTCAAATTGAAAGTAATAATAAGCTGATATCAATTTCAAATAAATAGTATTGCTATATATAAATTTATCAGCCTGATTTGCATATTTCCAAAATGGCTGCCAATCGCTGGGGAAGTAGTGAAAACGCCAAAATTGATATCCAGAATATTAGATAAAATATGGGTCGTGGTATATTAAAAAAGGCCTGTTTAATCAGTTTTCATATTTGTTTCTGTTACTATTAGACCTACATATATTATAATGAGAAGTGTTTGGCGAGACCTAATTATCGACAATAGACAAGGCATACTAGTGTTAGTACTAGACAATTGGGGCCAAGTATATGGCCTATGGGCTATGGTAAACCTATGCTTTAACGTTAGATTAGGGTACATTTACAATATATTTATTTTAGTCTAACGTTATTAGTCTAAGCTTAAAATAAAATTTATATGACTAAAAGTATGAGGGAATTTAAATATTACCAGGGAATCGTGTGCTATCTGTACTGATAAATCTAGATAAATAAAAGAGTTTCAGATATCTCGTCAGGAACGTCCTTTCACAATCTGCTGATAAAGGTAAGCACCATCAAAAATCACCATCTATACATAGGAAATGTTTACTAAATATTAAAAACCTGCTTGAAGTATACCACCACACAGCATATCTATTTATGGATGACATAAAATAAATATACACCGTCTAGCCAACAAGGAAGTGATACCAGAAACTATAACTGCAGCCTTTATGGGAGCAGAAGCTGAAGGCAAATACCAATTCTCCGTATATGATCAAACTTTTAATACACACAACGCAAACACACATTAATAACCCAAACCATAATATGGTAATTTGTGATGGAAACATATTCTTTGAATAATGGGTTTTCAGAAAAATGTGTTGGCCATTTAACATTTCTTAAATGGCGGTAAAATCCAAGATGGCCCACATTTGTGCAAGAGCAAAGAATTAATTGATATAATTTTGGACAGAATAAAAGCAGATTCATGATTTTGGCGTCTACCATAGGGTTTTCGGGCATGTCCGACATAGTGGTGTGACCAGAAAGAACTTTATATAAACATTGCATTGTGGGGGAAATTCCAAATTGCCAAGGTCAAACAATAAATCTATTTCATTTTGGTCGAATATAGACATATTCATTATTTTCTTAGAAAGGTAACTGCAACCATCCAGCAGCTTAGGTCACATTGCCCAAACACAAGGGCTGTCATTACCCCGTTGGTATCTCATGTCATATTTATATTTAAAATGTCTAAAATGTAATGCATTATCTGGTTATATCGCCAAAACACATCATAAAAAAACACATAACACATAACAATGAGTATAGTTTGTTGTAAAAATTCTTATATGATTTAAACACAGCTTTTTGGGATATATAACTCCTTCATTAAAAAAGAGAGACGTAGAGGCATTAAAGGGCGGTGGGAAGGCATTAAAGGTTTAAGAAGAGGTGTTAAAAGGCGACAGAGAGGTGTTAAAGAACAATGTGGAGGCGCTAAAGGGCGATGACAACGAGTTAAAGGGCGATATAAAGGCATTAAGATCAAATACAAATATTTACATTGTAACGAAGATGCATTAAAAGGTAATGAAGATTTGCGACAAGAAGGCATTAAACAGGCATCAAAGGTTGAATAAAACGCGTCAAAGGGCGATGGATAGGCGTTAAAGGGCGACTGAAAAACGTTAAAGGTCCAAGGGGCGGTGTTAAAAGGTGACAAAGAGGAGTTAAGGGGCAATGATCAGGCGCTGAGGGGTGAAAAAGAGGCATTGAAGGGCGACAGAGAGGCATTAAAGTGCGACTGATAATTTGCGAGTTGCGACGATATGTCAAAAGGTAAAGAAAAGGGCTACAAGGAGACGTTGAAGGGCGATAGGAAATCGTTAAAGTCCGAAGGGGGTGCGAACTAAGGTGACAAAGAGGCAATAAAGGGCGATGGAGAGGAGTTGAAGAGCAAGGGGAAATAGCAGTCTGGTTGTGTGGACATTGGACGTCTGTATAGTCTAGCGATTATTGTGATTTAGAAACATATTCTCATACTTCTAATATCAACTTAGAGTGATGACATATGCTCATTCCATCCATCCCAGGAACACACACACACAACATATAACCAGAATACACCATATTTGATTGGTCAATGTGAAGTTGCTGATTTCGAATATGTTAATTCCAATATCAAATTTTCACAAAATTGTTTAAAAATGATATTTTTATGATCCACAGTATTTAAGAGTACAAAATTATGTCAATTCATACAGAATATATCAAATCAATCGAATAGAAGCATGCAATAGGCCTATACACACACATTATTAGGATAAATAAATTATTACCATGGTATTTAGGAACTTTTTTATATGTCCTGAGATCTGAGGAGTATACAAGATTTCATAATTGCAGGATAAATACCCGAGCCTCATATTCATCTGAGCCTTGTGTTCTATTTTTTAGTTCAGAAATGGTTGTGACGAGGATAAATCACCCTCATGTGCCCTAGGTTCCCCATGTCACGTTTATTGCTTAGCAAGGGAGGTAGCCTGGTAAATGGTCAGGTCTGAGCTACGCTCTGCAGCGTCATAAATGCTAGGTTTGATCTCTGCTCAGACGTAGACAGCTATGGGATGAAAGGGAATGAACAGGCATTATTTGGTGATGCAGATGCATTAAAGGTCAACAAAAAGGGGTTAAAGGGCGAAAGAATCGCGTTAAATGTCGATGGAGAGGTGGTAATGGCCAGTGGGGAGGCGTTGAATGGCGACGAAAATGTGATGAAGGGTGGCAGAGAGCAGTCAAAGAGGGACGCCGATACTTTAAATTGCGGCGATGAGGCACTAAGGGGTGACGAAGATGTGTTAAAACTCGATGGAGAGATGCTGAAGGGCGACGGAAAGGCATTCATGTGCGAACGGTTATTTTAAAAGTTGAAGGGGAGAAATTACAGGGTGATAGGCAGGCATAACAGGGTGACGAGGAAGCATTAAATGCCAATAATGAGGCATTAAACAGCCATGTGAAGGCATCAAAGGGCGAAAAATGTCCATAACTTTTAACTAACTTTGCGGAAACTAAGCTCCGCATGCGATCTCATAGCTGAAATGTTATTGATTCTAAAATACACTATTTTCGACCTGATTATTCAAGGCCAAGTCTTAGATATGACCGTCCAAAGAAAATGTCCCACGATTTTGTATAGGGTCAATCTGTGGGTGAAACCTTCAGCCACGCTAGGGCTGTTAATCAGGGCTAAATGCCGCAACCGCCTTTGGCTGATTGCCAAATTTCACATGCGACATAGGCTTATATGCCAGTTGCAATGAGCTGGGCGAATATCGTCTACAATGCTTTGCCTTGTTTATATAGGTTTATATATTGCGTGAACTATTTGCTCCATATTGCAACGTATCCACCACCTCCTCTATATGATACAACCTGGGTCCGCTGATAATTTAGACAGTGTATCTCTAATACTGCTATGGAGATGTGTAAAAATATACTATCCTGCACATGCATTACTAGCTTTAAATTATATAGAATCTATAAGTAAATGACGAAAAGGTGCATGCACACACAAGCTATTACTGTGTAGGCCCTATATGGCATTACGGATTTTTATTTGATAGCTGCTGTGCCGAAGTGACAGTCTATAAAAAAACATTGAATATATAGATACAAAATTTCAAGTATGGCTTTTTTCCTTCATTCAATCACTGTTGCCACTGAGTGACGTTTGTCGCAATCAACAGCAAAACATCAGAGGTTGATGAAAATTCCAGATTTTTATGGTTTATTTATGTTTTTACGAAAAAATGAATGAATTTTCAAGGCCTGTAGTGCTTTTTTCATATTCACGGACTTAACCCGTTTTCAAGGACCAGTGGGAGCCATGTATCAAAGTGTAGGGAAATGCTTTAGAATTCATCTCAGAGCAGCTAGTATCCACAAAATTACCTGACCCCTCGCTGATTTTTCGAGTCTTGGCTGGCGCCTCCAACCTATACGCTGACATTTCAGGATGGTTAGAACCCTGTGGGAAAGCGTTAAATGGTGACCGTGAGGCTTTAAAGAAAACGTTTAGGAGCAATGGGAATGCGTTAAAGGGTGACGAATCAGGTGCTAAAGGGGGATGAAGAGACGCTAAAGGGCGGCAAAGAGGCGTTCAAGGGCAACGGAGAGGCGTTAAAGGTCAATCTTAAGGCATTAATAGGTGATGTGCAGGCATTAATGGGCAATAGGAAGGCTTTAAAGGGTGATGGGAAAAGCGTTATAGTACGACAGAGCAGCGTTAAATGGCAGAAAAGAGGTGTTAAATGTCGTTGAAGATACACTAAAAGACGACAAAAAGGGGTTAAAGGGAGATGGAGAAGAGTTAAAGGGCAATGGTGTATTATTGTTTTACTGTATCTATATACATATCAAAGTAGATAGTTTCCTGTATATTTTATCTAGATGATAACAGATGTATTGTGACATTTGCTTGTTACAAAAAAATAATGGTTAGTGTTAACATTGACCAAAAAATTTGTATTACTTTTAGTTAAAAATAGCATTTTCGATAGTCATAATTACAGGTATCGGCTGTAATCTTTGTGGCCATCTTTGATCTTTAAAAATACTTTGGAATTGTTTGTCTGTCGAAAATAATATCCAATAATTTTTTAGCTTCGCAGACAAGGCGACCATCTTAGATTTCACCAACAATGCATTGTGTAAAGTAGTTTTCTGGTTACACCACTAGGTCGGGCTTACCCGAAAACCCTATGGTGCACACCGAAATCATGAATTTGCTTTCATTTTGTAGAATTTGATATCAATTTTTTGTTGGACCTTAAATAGATAGCGACCATATTTGTTATTATCAATAATGCAATGTCTAATGTACTTTCTGGCCACACTACCAGCACTACATGAAAACCATACGTTAGACACCAAAATCATGAATATTATGCTTATGTTCTGTTGAAAATTATATCAATTTTTTGTTTAACCTTGCACAAATAGGGGCCATCTTGGATTTTACCCGGAAGGCAATGTCCAAACATATTTTTTGACCACACCACTATATGTCATGCAGGCATCCCCGAAAACCCTTTGGTAGACACCCAAATCATGAATCATTATATTCTGTTGAAATTATATCAATTCATTGTGTGACCTTGCACAAATGGCGGCCTTTCATTTCAGTATATTCACAGGTATCGGTCTCAATCTTAACGTTTTTCCTGCTTCCCGGCGATTGGCAGCCATTTTGAAAAATGCAAATTATGTTAAGACAAGTATGTAAAACAATATTATTTTTTTGTAAATTGAAATCAGCTCATTATTACCTTTAATTTGAGTCTATTTGTAGGTTTCTATCTCGCTTTTGACTTTTTTACTGTTTTCACCTTGTGATTGGCGGCCATTTTGAAAATATGCAAATTAGGTTTTGAAAATGATGTATAACGATAATATTAGCTTGACATTTGTAATCAGCATATTATTACCTTCAATTTGAGCCTTTTTGCAGGTCTCTATCTCGATTTTGACTTTTCCACTCTATTTACCCCTATCAGATGGCGGCCATTTTGGAAATATGCAAATTAGAAGGTCAAAACGAGGTCAAATTCCACTGCCCTATATCAGAATTCGAAAAGGGTATATTGGAAGTCATCTGTGCCAAATTTCATGATTTCTTCGCAAAGTGCACACTACATTGACTTATTCCATAGACTATAAGGTAAATTAATACACGCAGCTGCTGATAACATAGGCATCAATGAAGAAACTCTTAATGGATTACAAACAACACATGCTACGTCTACTGTTTTATATCAGCAGAAAGGCAGCTATAACATGAGAAGCTCTACTCATGATAAAAAACCCAAGATTTCTAGTAAAAAAAGACTTCTTCAACTCTTGACTCTATGTCTCCAGCAGTTTGACAATACTCAAAAAAGAGATAAATCAGAAACATTTGCCTTCTGGGACGATTATACCAAGATGGTGCAACTTCTTCTCCATTATTTACGTGCAGAAAGAGATGATATATGGCGTGACCATCTTGACACTACAGCCTCTATGTTACCATATGTTTTTGCTTACAGTCATATCAACTATGCCAGATGGGTGACAGTGTATATTGCTGACATGAAAATTCTTCCTCAAACAGCACCTGATGTTCATGCCGAATTCACCATGGGAAATTTTGGATTTCGAAACACTGAACGATCATTCAATCAGGTATGGTCTGATGCCATATCAGACCATACCTGATTGAATGATCATTGGAACAATCTCTCAATCGATATGTAAAGTCCATAGGCGGAGTGATTGGTATCAGTACTAAGCCACTTGCTATGCAGAGGTGGTTTCTCACAGCTCATTTGCGTGCCAGTATCACGTGTGCAGCGAAACATATGTTCGGTTTAAACGAAGACAAGGCAATGGGTCATAAAGAAGAAGGTACCCATCGAATGACAAGAGATGAGTCAGATGTTCAGAGTGTCATACAGGTCTTTAGCGAAACAATGATTGATTCATTTATTGTAAAGCCTGACGAGAAGAGACTTATCAATGTTTCAACTGCAACAGTACAACCAGATGATGTTACAGAAAGTCTCCTGCTGGTTGAGGCAAGAGCTACTGATGATATGAAGGACTTTATTGAGCAGCGCATCATTACCACTCAAGTAAGTTTTTTTGTTAATTCAATACACACTGCATGTCAATTTCATTTTCTCAACATTGTATCAATTGTATATTTTATACTCAGTTTCTATTTTGGCAGAAAACAATCTTCGATCCAACAAAAAAGAAGAAAATGCTGACGTTTGCAAGCCTCAAGAAAAAGACCAAGGCAACTCGAGACAAGCCAATGCTTTAAAATGATAGAGAGCTTTTTAATCGCATTCTCGTTGTTGCCAACACCAGAAAGGTCGACCTGAAACAGCTCCTTTTGTTTGAGCTGTCATCTGTGCCAATGTCATTAACACTCCTCGATGGATCTCTTACCAAAGGCACAAAGAGCAAGCTGCTTGCCGAGCTTGAAACGGTGTGGTCATATCATCTGGACTACCAACTGAATGTATTGATACAGCTTGTGCAATAGACGGTATGGCACTTATTCAAATGAGAAAAGAGACAGGAGCTTCTACTTTTGGGGAAACTCTTTAGTATGATACTCCACATATAGGTTCATATAGCTATTTCTGCTACACCACTTCCGAAACAATTCACAAAACAACCTTGTAACATCCCTGAGTCAAGTGTGGTTGTCAATGGCGTGCTCGCAGCTTGGTGGTAGACATATTCTAGTGTTAGGTGGTTGATTCATAGAGGCAGAAAAAGTTATGATGGTTAAAAATGAATCTGCTGTTGATATCCCGAGCCTAGCAAGCACCCACGAAGAGGCTGATACTCGCCTCTTGCTACATGCCGCTCATGCTTCAAATTCGTTTCCAAGGGTGGTGATATGGTCACCAGACACTGATGTTGCCATACTTTCTATATACTTTTGTGCATCTATGGGATCAGAACTTTGGTTTAGAACTAGGGTGAGAGACAAATATCGCTATAGTCCTGTTCATCACATCGTCAGTAAGCTTGGTCAAGATTTATGCAGGATTCTTCCTGGTCTACATGCATTGACAGGTTGCGACACAGCTAGCTGCTTCAGAGGAAGAGTTAAAATAAAGGCATGGCAGATTGTATCGGAGGATGTTGAGCAGTTCAAAGCACAGCAGCGTCTCGGTGATGATATCAATGTTATAGAGGATGTCCAAAATGTGGTTAGTCGATTTGTTTGTGCAGTTGATGACCGAAAAAGTCCGTGTGAAGATATAAGTCTAATATTTAAGATATAAATCTAATATTTAAATTATTTTGTCAGAAACAGGCAAAGAATAAAGCCATGCCACGACAATGGACTCTCTGGTCCAACACACAAAAAGAGCGTGCTATCAGAACTACATTTGGAAAATGGCACTGGAAGCAAAGCCAGATATTTCTTCACCAGATGGCTATGGTTGGCACTTGACAGATGATGGCATTGTGATGGCTACGCTTATGACCCAGCCTACTGCACCAGATACTCTTCTTGAACTTGTCAGGTGTAGATGAATCAAGGTATGTAAAAGAAATTGTAAATGTAGCAGGCATCATCTGTCATGTACACACGCATGTAATTGTGCCAGGACTGGTGTATGTATGAAAACAAACAAGGAAACGGTAACGTCACAAGTAGAATCCAGCGATGTGGAATCTGAGAATGAATAGCTTGACGAGCTGATATGACATAGTGATATTGTCTACACAACTAACATATATTCACCAAATATTTCTCTCTAATATAAAAATGCAATTCATGTGTCAAAGGTTTTGTTTCTTTATTTTAAATTAATTAGTTAAACTATTGAATAGACGAAGAAGATACTTTGAGCTTCAGGGGTACCCTCTTAAACATCTAATTTGAAGTACTTTACTACAACCCTAGATATCTACATCAGGGATTCAAATGTCCAAAAGATATGCGTCTACAACATTTATCTAACTGACCTTTGACCTTTTTTGGGTAAAATCATTTTTCGAAACCAGTTGTATTAGGTGGTGTATGAAATCAAAGGGGGTGCCTAACCAATATCACCCCCTTAACCTATTTTTAGATACGCCATAAGACTTTTGAAATTCAGCTCCCAGACCACTTATACATAAAACTATTACAATACACCACCCCAACTGTTTGACTTCATACACCCTTCAGTGACAGGGTATTGTTTCCTCCATGGCACTTAGACATACCAGATGGATCCGGCACCTAATGCAACCAAAACATTTAGAAATGTTCATAATCCTGCAACTGCACAGGAAACGGAAATGTTACATCCCAGTGAAAAGGGTACATTATTATTATAAGCGTTAGTTTTTCGAACCTCTAGTGTTAGGGTAATTTTGTCGGAACAAATTTATACTTCACAGATGGGTTGGCAGGAATGTACTTAAAAATAAAATATTGCAAATAAGTTTTTAAACATGTTTATAACTAAAAAAAATTGATTTTTTTATTACAAAGGGTTGAAGAAATGTCGAGCATTTTGGCTTGAGGGTATCCTTGAACAGCCCTCATTTTAAGTACTTTGCTGTCACTGGAGACTTCTACACCCACCCTAATAATGTCCCATGGTTATTTCTCTGACATATACATATATCAGGCCTTTGCCACATTTGGGGCCAAGCGAACTAAAAAACTAGCAGTTTTTTTAGGAACTGGCTCCTAGACTATATACATGTACTCACTTACTTTCTCAATGGTGTAGTACAAAAGGCGTGCATAGAGATAATACTATACATGTAGGCCTATTATTTAGCTGACCTAGCATATTGTAACATTTATTATGCAGTACATGCAGTAGACTATATTTATTTTAATCTTCATTATAACATAAATAGAATGATTTGAATTTGCATAGGTGCCAAACAAAAGAATGGAAACACATGAACAACTTGCAATCTTTATGTGAAATATTCTTCACCTAAATACAACTGAGAAATTATGTACATTTTGCTTTAAAATAATGTAATATATATATAGACTGTATAATGGACATACACCTTGATAATGATCTGATAAGCTGTCGCTGGTGTTAATAAAATAAGACAAAAACAAACACTTAAAAGATAGTTAGCAAATGCCACCCTCGACAACGTTTTACGGATCATAGTGGAGGGCGAGATCCTTCTATTAAAAGTTTACTGTCCGTATTTGAAAGGGTATGAGATACTTCAAATATAGTCTGTAGTGTGGTCATTTGTTACCATCGTGCTATTCAGATGATTCAGACCACGACTTGGAGCTCGCGACATGCGTCGTTTTTGTCGAATTGACAGCCTGCAAAACGCCTGTGTTTTATCTAAGAGCACAGTGAAGTTGTTGATGATGATGGGAATTGGCAGAGCCACCAGCACAATACCAGTCAATGTGCACCAGACACCCACCAGGCGTCCCCACACACTAGTGGGGTAAATATCACCGTACCCCAGTGTTGTCATGGTAACCAGAGACCACCAGATGCCATCGTAGATTGAGAGAATGCTGGACTCCATCAGCTCAGCGAAGAACACCAGGTGTCCGAAGATCAACGCAGCCAGACCCAGAATCGCCATCAGCAGGAACATCTCGCTGTAAATAACACTGAGAGTACATTGGAGTGTCAAAATTACCACAATATTTAGAACGGCCGTATACCCATACCATACATATTCAAATGAAGAAGAAAGAGCTAACTATGTTATTTATGCTGATATCAAATTGAAAAAAAGCCCTTTGGTCTCCATGGTTTATACACAAATATTTGAGCGTTGTGAGGGGTAACACTGTGTGAGCAATGCCATTGTCATGGAAAATCTTGTAAGGATGTGGAAGTATTTTTTTAATCACTTAACCACAAATCAGCACGTTTTTTTCATTCTATCTTTCTTAAAACTGTTTGAACATTCCTACGGTAATTTAAAATAATGTAAGCATGTATAAGTATCTGTGTCAAGAGCTAAAAGGTATAATTATAACACAACATGTACTGCGTTTCAATTACCACTAATTGGAACGTTTTTTTCGAAAATATATATTTTGTAAACTGCAATAACGTCCAAGGCGCTTTTGTCTCTACTTGGGACCATGAATAAACTTCATTGTCATTGTCGATGTAAACGTCCATTGGCATTATACCAACATAAAACATCCTGACTTCAATGGTTAGTGAAATTTTCACATCATTTTCATTCAAAAAAATCCAATGACCCATATCTTGAGCATGATGAGTCACCATCGGGCAAAGGGTTTAAACAATTCAACATTGCTGTAATTTTTTCCAAATAATTCTACAACATATTTTGGCACAACCGATTTAATTTCGCTATAGCGATAAACATACCTGCGCCCCTTTTTCAAAGTCAGCCAGATCAACCTGATGGATTTGTAATTTTTAATTACATGTAGAATCTTGAGCACTCTGCAAGTTCTGAGATAGCTGAGGATTATGACAGTTATCCATATTCCACGTCCAGGCGTGCGGCCACTGGTTTTAATAAGGGCCTGCATCAGAAACATACACCAGATGGGCAGCAGGCTCATCACGTCAGCCCAGACGAGAAAGCTTTTGAAGAACAGTGTTTTACTTTCAGACAGATAAAGCCTGAGAAGGAAGTCCATAGAAAGGATGACGGTTAAGACGCCTTCCATGTACTGCATCACCGGGTACGGGGCCGTGTTCACCAGCCATTTGAATCTGGGTTGTTCTGTGTAATTCAGGGTGTGATGATCATCCTCCAACATGTGGTACCTGAAGCCGTCACATGTTGATAGTATAACCAGACACACAGAGGCAAGAACCACCAGCAAGATAAAGATGGACCACACCTGTAACAGTGCTGTCAAATATTGATACTTACATTGTTAGCAAGAGTTGTGTTCTGAGACGATCTCAAGGCTTATTTAGCAAATGAGACTAGGCAAAAAATATTAAACCCAATGCTGGATCAGTTTGGTTGTAGACGGTGAACCTACAGTGATCCCACATCGGGTCAATAATGGTGTTTGCAAGGAGAACTGCTGAGTCACTTAATGAATTAAATGGTTATGAGGCCATAGTGGCCTTAGAATCACCTTACGTTTTAAGATTATGGTGACAATATCAAGCTACTTGACAATCCTTGTATTTGACATTACGAATAGTATTACAGTACTGTTATTTAACTTTACCAGGAAAGCATATGTTTTGGTCGTGTTTTGTTTGCCTGAAACGCTTACCAGAGCTGTGACTTGGGCCAAGAAATAATCTGTAAGATTTTGGGGATGATTCGATTTAAGATTCAGATCCAGGATCGATTTGTATGAAAGTTTTACCAGAGGAGTGTCTCGGATTAAGGATCAATACATTGCATTTTGATTCGGATTATGATCATTAAGTCATTGCCACGAATTTATATTTTGTTACCAGCGACTAGTGCTAATTATTATATGGAGTATAATACATCATTTAGGACTACTTTGAGTACACTGATTTCATGATTTCATGCAGTTGGTATTTATAAGTTCAAAGTTCCATCTAGTCTGTAAAACTGATAAATGTTCACCCGGATATCGCTTAGAGTAAAGTGCATGTATATATCATTTTAAATGTATCTTCTGTATAATTACACACAGAGGTCAAATCATAAATGGCAATTAGTAGCCTTAAAATACTCATTAGTTGGCATAATAATATTGCATTGGATTAAAGCATCATATACCAGACGTGTCTGGGGATCAGGTGTCACCCGGAAAAGGAATTTAAGCCACTCTCATTTTCACATAGCTGGACTATTCAGGGGCCAGAATCAACTACCGCTGCTTTACTGAAATATGGCCAGAAATGACATATGTGCGATTTTGGTCCGATTTTGAGAAATCGAGCGTATTAGGCCGACATATTTCGCCCACTGATTAGTCATATTTTGAGCTATATCAACACAATTTTGTAGTGGCTGAAATAACGTTTAACATGGTTGTGATTACTTCTTCGAAAGTTATTACTACATAAAATTGTGTTGTTTGGATTAAAAAATGCAAGATTAATGTGATATGTCATGCCATGCCGCCCCACTACAGGCACATAATCGATGTTTATCTGGACTACGTGCATGTATCCTTGCTGGTTTTGTTTACGCGACATAATTTGGTCACTTAATTTTGTATTTTTCAGTGCAGGCCCATACATGCAGTTCTGATATGGGGACATGTGTTGCACGTGTATGCTATAAATCAATCATATGAGCTAATACCAGACACGTCAGCACATAGGGACGATTATATAATGGAAATACGATTACAGAATACTACGTTCCAGATGGCAAGAGGTTTATTTGAAAATACGAATAACACGAATATTGTATTCGCAATCGATGCAATAGTCGGTGCTGTATGATATGTCAATGAAAATGTTCTTATATCATTTGTATACACGATGCATAACCGGTCATTGTCACATAATGTACATACTATACCATGCTGTTTGCTGTTTCTATTCATTTTACGTACTTATGATGCATAGTTTAAACATGTTAAATTCCCTATGCTTGTTTGAATATATAAATGACAAGTCTGATATTAAGAGTACATTATCATGTCGATTTACATCTGATTTACAGAACCCTGTTGTGCAGGTTGTATATACGTATATATTTTTTATGAAAAATAAGTAAGTAATGACTGTTAATGTGTCAATAAAACACCAATCTTTCTATCTGTATTCATTAGCAGTGACATAGAATACACTAAACAGTACTTTTGAAACACTCTAGAAGTTTAAGATACAATACAGTCCTATATACAAATAGTCCAGCCATTTGAGGCATATTTAAGGGTAAAGATGAAAAAATAATGACCTTTCAAAAGTCCCAAAGTTTCTAATATTCAAATTCCTTAGTGAAATTATATTCACCGGGCGGACAATAGCACCAAAATTGGCACAGTGCTCCAGAAGGACATAAAAGGATCCATCCGTTGAGCCAACTTGATTTTTCCACTACTTGACCTCGATCTCGCGAAATCAATAATGGCCGCAACGTCACCCATGAAATAATCAAAATAGGTAATAAATTAAAATTTTTTATGAGAAATAAAGAGTTAGAAAAATGGAATTTTAATTTTAATACTCTCACATATTAAAAAAACAAAGATAAAAAATAATCCTCATTTGCATAGTTATAAACAGTTTTAATGCCACTGAATACATTCAGCGCGAGACATATGTGAAGCTTTACTTGTTTCAAACCCACCCTTAGAGCGCTGAATTTCGATATTTAAAAATAACTTAACACAGCTAAGAGCACTGGTCGAACCTGTTTTAAAGACATTATTTACCACCAGGTGGCATAAAAATCTGTCTTACGTCACAGTCAGTAATGTGTTGTGGATTGTGTGGCATCACAGGCTGCTATACTTAGATTGTTAGCAATATTTCAGTTTCAGAATGGAGGCAATGGTAGCAGAAATAGATCTGTCCCACTGATAGAAATCAAGATTACTTGATTGGAATGTGCATTATGAAGCTCATTGAGGCTGATAACATATAAATACGTGTTGGCAATGGACAAAACTTCGATAATATGGGTAATATTCCTGGAAAGGGAAGGCTGGGTCTAATGTTTTTTATGACATATCCACAACAAACACGCAAATGAGTTTATATATTCTTTCTCATAGTCATATTACTTTATTCGTATCTGTGTCTTAGAATATCAAAAAATAATAATTTATTATACAAATATACAGAAATAAATAATTATACATAAAAAAATAATTATCTACAACGCACAAACCAAACAATTGATAGTTTGAAGTATTTTGAAATATTTCAAATAATTGTGTATTACTTTAATAAATATACATATTCATACTAGAACAATACATGGTACAATTTGATTATACTAGCCAAGTAGATTTTATCAGAGATTTACATTGTTAGTATAGTTATACGGGATACCGGTCAGCTCGTACCCATGTCAACTCGTACACATGTCAACTCGTACCCATGTCAACTCGTACCCATGTCAACTCGTTTCACCAATAGATGTCAACTCGTACCACAAGTGATGTCAACTCGTACCACCATTAGATGTCAACTCATACAATTATCAAATGATGGTACGAGCTGACATTTATTACCACACAATAGATGTCAACTAGTACCCATGTCAACTCGTACCCATGTCAACTCGTACCACTAATAGATGTCAACTCGTACCACAAGTTGTCACAAGTGATGTCAACTCGTACCCAACAAGGTGTGTATCAGATGATGGTACGAGCTGACTTCTCTTACCACACAACAGTTGTCAACTCGTACCATCATTAGATGTCAACTCGTACCAAGGATAATATTCTACGGGATAATAAATGTACGTTATACATAACTTGTAACTTTTATTTTAGTGGTCAAATAATACCTAATTAAATTATTGAGCCAGGCATGTCAAATAGGATTAGCCGCAATGGTCGGTTGCCCCCCTCCCAGATAGTAGTAAAGTAAAGATATAAATGACTCCGGTAATGAGGTGCGATGTATTGGGCTCTTCAAAATTAACTTAGATGGCAATGGTAATGGTTAATATGTTGTTATCACAATACTAACTTTCAGAGCAGCAAGAACAATATCACCGTAAATAATTATTACTTCAGACATAATCACGAATTATAATATTTTTGCAACATCATTTCACTGCAAATTGTATGTTACCTCAATCATTCTCAGACGAAACATAAATTTGTGTACAGGTCCTCATACGACAATTAATGAATCCAGAGCAACTTTGAGATATATGTTATGTTTCGGTGACATCTCATAAACTCCAGGACTGGAAAGGTCAAAGGGATTAGCGCCCAAATTAGTGACAATGCCGTTATGCCTATGCCTACATACGACGTTACGTAATGTTAAATGGACAGACGGGGGCGGGGGCTGGTGACAATTACTACGATAAGGCTACCAGATTGAGCAGTCTCATGTGAGACCAAAACGGCTTAAGCAATGGTGTGTTTTCATAGCAATCATGGCAATTAGCGACAACACATGCATAATTTGTAGTGAAGAGATTGACCGTTGACACCCCGCAGCTAAGCTGCAGTCAAACGGTCTATTAACCCTTTCAGGCCTTTCAGCCATTGTCTTCTTCATCCACTACAAGCCGCGAATTGCTGTCGCAATTCTCGACTTGTAGTGGATGAAGATGATTTGATGTGGGTGAAAATTTGCCATGTATTGGTAAATCAGTTTCATAGAAATTTTTCTTTTAAAACCCCTAGTTGTAGGAAAATTGAGGCTGTTTTCAGGGATGTAAGATTCAAGTTCAGTTTCTCACCGATCATACAGACAAGCCGGTGAAAAATTAAAACGGACATAAAGTGACAAGGATAAAAAGTTCATTCACCTTAGCTGCTATACCTTTTGAAGTGACACATTGTAACCAAATAGTTTGTTCCGGGAAATTAGCTCCACATATATATTTGAAATCTAATGTTGAATCCTCAATTACAGTTAAAATTCGTTACTTTGCCATCCCGTCAAAACGTGTTGACTTTGACCATAATACAATAATTGGTCAGTAAAATATTGTAACAAAATCATTGCTTAATAAAATATTAAAAATTCGTATCAATTCATAAACATATCAGTGCATTAAACACTAATAATTCTGAAGTGTTTTTGGTTACATTTAATCTGTTTGTGATACTTAGTGACCCAATAACTGAATAAATATGTAACATATGTAAAACCCTGTTCATGTACAGGGCGGCCCTGGTGCATTGGAAAGTTAGAGATCGCAGGTTCGAACCCCTCTCTGGCCTTCAAGTTTCAAAGAAACAGACATGTTTATTCCCCGCTCACTCGTAATTATTCAATATTTCAGACTATTTGTGCATAAAGGTAACAGATATATATTTTATTATTTGTCATAATAATGGTAGAATATATGTACAGGTATATATAAAAGATGGTTAATTTGCTGAAATCACAGTTCGCTTGATATCACATACAGAATTAAATTCATGTTAAATAAAATAGTCTAAAAACCCATACATTTCATGTCTTTGTCCAGTTACACTTTATAAAATGACATGTTATCATTTGTATGAGGATATCATTAGATTAAATTTAATTGCAAGCTGAACATGCCCTAACACATGTAATACATAAATAACACAACCCAAACAGGCTCTTATATATAACCTACATTCATTATCTTCCGGCATTAACTTTGGTACGAGTTGACATCTGATAATGGTACGAGTTAACATATATGAGTGGTACGAGTTGACATGGGTACGAGTTGACATCTGTTGTGTGATAAGAAATGTCAACTCGCATCATCATCTGATACCTGCCTTGTTGGGTACGAGTTGACATCACTTGTGGTACGAGTTGACATCACTTGTGGTACGAGCTGACATCTATTGGTGGTACGAGTTGACATGGGTACGAGCTGACATGGGGCGAGTTGACATGGGTATGAGTTGACTGTCACTCGTTATACGTATATCTACTTGCTAGCATATACAAAATATATGATACTGTGAGCACATATTGGAGAACATCAGTGCGAAGTCAGCCAGTCAGTTAAATTTAGGATGTCGTTCCCCACCAGCACCAAACAGCTGGGAACAATCACTGATTTTTTCCTAAAGTTTTAGCATGTTTCTCATGATAAACTTTCAAAGGCAGCTGTTTTGGCAATGATTAAAGCCATCTATTAAGAGAAAAGTCTGAAAAAAGTAATGTCTGATGACATCATATTGGATGTAAGGTTTAATATTGACTTTCAGCGCTCTAAAGGTGAGTCTATTTTTTCTGATTTTTAAAGTTTAGATATGTTTCATCCTCAGTATTGTCGATGACAAAATGTGGCAAGAGTGGTATTAATGCTTATATTAATGTTTAGAACTATAAGAATGATAACTTTTTTATTACAGTAGCAGTAGTAAATCATTGCTTTACGTCACTTTTCGGCACAAAAGGTTTTTTAAGTGGCATTGTAATACAATAAAAACGTTGTAGTCAATTGATCAGATAAATGATGTACAGATGATGATGTGAGGGTGGGGGTGATAGGGCATGGTGGGTTATTGAGAGCATTTTCTTTCGCTCGCCCGATAAGGGGTTCTGGGCATGTCTGGGGGATATACCTCCAGACATGACCAGAAGGCCTGAGACTTTAATGCTGAAATTCCGTTGCATTTCGCGCAGCTCCGCTATCCTTGGGTTGGATAGTCCCGAGAGTAACAATAGGAAGGATAACTCCCTCTGGGTAACTCCATTCATCCTACGTGAGAGTCATAATGCCAAACACGCTATTGCCGTTTATTTAAGGCTACCACAGCCTACACCAGCGCCAGCACTGATGAGGATGCTGTATTTGCTCCGCTGTTGAGCGGAGGAACCAGGGTATCCCACTGGCAATCCGCTCGAAGATTATGGCCAGATACGAAGAGGCTGCAGCTGACCTTGTATGATTGCTGTAGACTATTGCTTCCATACAATGCCGTACACAGCATTAAACAGACGGAACAGATCCCTAAGGACCCTCCCCGAATGGGGGCGAAAAGTACTACTACTAGAAATCATTCCAGTACTACACTTTGTTATTACAAGGGATCGACATCAAGTAGATAGTGACAGCACCACATCCTGGTTTTTGACCTGATAAGTCCTTCGTGCAACAAGGTGGGCTTTTTATAATTTGACATAAAATAGTGGTACCAGAAGACATATTTATCAAATGAGTCAAGCAGATATTAGTATGCTCATAATCATACAAATTATATTAATTTTGACTTTCAGTGCTCTAAGGGTAGGTTTACGTTTGATGAACAAATCTAACAACTCCCATCTGTTTCACCCTGAATATATCTAAGGACGAAATGTGGCAAGAGTGGTATTGAAATTGTTTAAAACAATAATAATGAGGATTAGGTTCATACAGGAGTCGAACAAATGAAGCCTGTGAGAGTACCCCATCCGCTCTTTTGGCCTCATAAGTCCTTCGCACAGCAAGGTAGGATTATTCTACCGATGTACCAAATGAAGTCAACAGACATATGATCATGATCATAGAAATGTGCAGGAAACGTCAAAGTTACAGTCTACAAATTGTGCTAATTGTTTTCAATATTGACTTTCAGTGCTATAATGGTGGATTAATGTTTTGTGAAAAAAAATGAAACTCTAATAATTTGTCTTCTTATATTTAATAAAGGGGAAATAGGATCGACAGTGATTTAAAAATTGGTTATAACATTGTGGCTTGGGTTTATAATAACCTGGGGTTGAACATGAACAGTTATTGGGGCTCGAGAGTACCCTTGAACATCCCTCATTTCAAAAGCTTTGTTGACACGATATATTCCTACACCCACCCCGATAATGTTCCAGGAATATTTCCCTGTCATATACACATATCAGACCTTTGCCACTTTTTGGGTCAAGCGAACTAAAAAACTGGCAGCTTTTTGAAAATTGGCTCCCAGACTCTGTATCTCAAAAAAACGAATGAGAATAGACCAGCTCCCAATAAAACCTCTAATGACGGCTATCTGGTTTATTCTTTAACGAAACCTTAAACGTTTAAAATAGCTTCAGAAATGAATTCAGAATATGTGAAAATGAGGTATCACATTAAAATATATGTCAAGTAGTTCAGGAATTACAATTTCGCTAAGGCAATTGGGACTCATTTTGAATCTTGTAAAAGACAGATCCTGAAATTTCCAACTTTCTGTTATGTTTTTCCATTTTAAAACCTGAAATTCCTGGACTAAAGATACTTCATTATTAAGTAACATACATTTCTAGATTGCAAAATTTATTTATTTTGTTAAACATATTTTTAAAAGATAGACATTATTAACAGTCAAGACAATATACACACTAAGTATAATATCAAATATATACATACAATACACATCATACATACTCTTGCTGCCTTTGAAGAGTCTGGATTTTCTAGAAATAAGCGTAAATTCTGGTTTCTTTTTGGGTTGCTGCAGCCACCGCTCTTCGCTGTCGGATCGTAGATGTTCTTTGTCGCCATTACGTCGTACTTGTACCACTGTATTTTGAGCTCCTCTGTGGCCTTCTCACTTTCTCTGTGCTGCTCCAGTCTCTCCCAACAACACCCTCCAAAGATGTCATCATCCAGACCCCAGAAGTCCAACTCTCTCCTCAGCCCGTTGAGGCAGACCTCTCGTGGAAAATGTGACTCCCCAGTCGCAAAGAAATCCCAGATGTACGCAAACAACCATGGGTTCCGATCGTAGTAGAATTCACCCGTCTGTTTGTCAAAATTTGCATTCGTTGAGTCAAATTTAGTGGCGAATGCCCCATAATAACAGGTGGCTCTTTCCAATGCCTCGCGTGAAAGACGATACCTGATACCCCTGATGTTGACAAATAGATGCGTGTCTAATTGAATCATATCTTCACTTGTGTTTTCAGTTGGTGACATTGCAGGACATGAGCTGAATGCAATGGCGAGCATGCCATCTGGTTCACCTGCAGTTGCACGAGCTAGTCTATAAAACTTTCAGGCCGCTACGGGCCAGTACAATATTACGTCATTTTTCCCATGCCCGTATTTTACATTCACAGTGACTTTAGACTGCAATAATGCATTTAAAATGGTATTATGTCGACAGAATGTATTGTTCACGCTTTACTTTGCTCGGTAATAAATAATAAATACAAATATATATATTTAACCATCTATCCCATCAGTTTATCAACTTTAATGTATGTTAACCATTTGACTCCCAATGCCTGCAGGTCAGAGGGAAAAGCACAATTAAAGTTCAGATACGGAAGGGATAGATGGGAAAATATAAATGATTACCGAGCTAAATCAACATGCAAATACACTCTCCCAGACAATGGTACACAAGAGGACTCACGAATAGTGGTAACCCTTTAAAGAGAATACGCGGCTTTTTTTGGTATGATGACTGTAACTGTGGATCTGGCAGATCTATTTTGTACATGGACACATGTGGGAGTTGGCAGGGGCGAGCATGCAATATTTGGGTCTGTCAAATGTCACGTCATGGTCATTGCAAGGTCAAAGTGTTTGAAATTCTCATGGGGTAATAACCTCCTGTTACGTGACCTCATCCCAGGCCCTACCAGCCTTATAACCAGAGCTGCAAACTCGTGCTCGCACTAAACAAGGTATATACCTAGGTTTACTATCTCATTCTGTCATCAAGAGTTATTTGTACTGAAGCTCAAATTACCTGGGTGAGAAATTTACATAAAACAGTTTACACACATGTTTAGACAAACTGAGCTATATTTTCTCACATGAAGAAAATGGAGCTATATATAAACTATTGTGTAAGAGTCTCCAAACACTTCATACAGAGTTTGTAGCTGCTTTGAATTATTACTCAATTGAATGATCAAACATATCAATATGCAACGACTTGAAATAACAGCCTCTGCTCATAGACGGGACAGATCCCAGTGACCATATTAATTTGACAAGATGCGTACGTATATCGAAGAGGTTTGTCAAGGCCAAGTGCCCAGAGACATATATTAAAAAGTTGTTTCATTAGATTCTGAGTAGAATGAGTAAATCGTAAGTGAATGGCAGTAAGCAATCCATTTCAGACCTTCCTTTGCACGACTATTCTGTCAGACTTTGAATGGAAAGGCTGTAAATTAGAACCGACAAAGCTGTGACAGTTACACTATGTAAGTATATCCTTCCATCTGAAATCTTAGTTGCTTTTTTAGATGGTCTTGTGAGATGGTGAATTTTGCCTTACGTCGCTTTCTGCATAATCATGGCAATATCGCGACAGAAGGCCACCCAAAGTCGGGACTATGCCCTATACTGGACTACTACTCTTATCGAATTATAGTTTTCTTCATAGTATACACAACCATAGACTTCACTGCACACTCTGGACCTTTGAACAGTTAGATGGTATTGTTCAATGTGTTTGGTATGAATGACAGCGCCTATAAGTCACCTTTTCGTTTTTTTCTCAGTATTGATCAGTTTTGGTTGCACTTATGATGTTTTAAACCTCACATTTATTTTATCAGTTTTTTTTTCACGCAAATGATTAAATCTTCCACATGTAAAGGGTTAATAGTCGTTGACGTATTATACTTATAGCAACAACAGCTACTGTTCTTACATTGATAATTTGTTGAGTAAAATTTTCCATTGGACATCTTACAATTCTATACATATATTTTTATATTTATCTTATAATGATTTTATCTCCTTTGTCTTGAAAATACACATAGCACATAACATCGTGTTGCCTGACTGAAACCGTTTATAAAAAGCACGGGGGGTTCAAGGGGCAGGATAAGAAGCTTGTATTGATCCCAATTATTGCGTAGAAAATTCCATGTGTACAAAAATAACAGTATAAAATATATCAAAATGTTTGTATTGACTTCAGTTATCATTAGGCCCGGTGTAGCCGTTTCAGCGTACCCCCCCCCCCCTTTCGGCATACCGGGGAGTACGCTGAGATTAGTTTCAGTTTACGGGTGGGTACGTTGGAACTAGTTTCAAATCACCCCCCCCCCCGATACATTGAAACTCGAAAAAGAGTTTTATGTAACCTCTCCTAGTTTCCGATTAACCCCCGGGGGTACGTTGAAACTAGGTTCAGCGTACCGGGGGGTAGGTTGAAACTTGTTTCAAAATACCCCCCGGTATTTTGAAACTTTAAAAAATCATTTTCAATTTACCCCTCCCTATTTAGACCTACGGCCTGCACACCAAATGTGATTATTGCTGACCTTTTAAGAATAGTTAAGATCTAGATTTAAAAACGATAAGGCCCTATGCATTGAAACGGGTATTGAAAACACTTGCGCAGCATGGCGCAACGTCCAATCGAGGTCAGAGTTTAACATTTTAACCGCGAAATTATACAATAAAAAATTTCACCCACTTGAAGTTGGGTCTCGCTGACGCGATCTACAACTTCAAGTGGATGAAAATAATTTATATTTTACAAAACAATTTGTCAACGATATTGTCAAATATTGTTGTATGATGTCCAAAAAGGTGGGTATTTATATGCTAATAAAAATGAAGCAATGAATATAATCGGGATCGGCGCTTAAAGGGTTAACATAAACACTGTTTTACAGTGTTTATTATTTTTTTATGCGCCGGCAATTTCGTTTCATGTTATCGATGACTGATATTTTGTATGCTGTAATCACACGGGCATTTTTTTAGGTAGCCCCCTATGCGTGTATTTGTTGTTATTTAATCACTGAAATAATTACAAATGTGTAGGCCTATATTCATATGAAAATAAACAGTTGGCAACAGTGTTCAAAACAGGCGCTGAAACTTGGCATACGTTACATCTGCATTGGATAAATCTATATATAATAACGCCAATGATAAAAAAGCGACGCGGTACTATTTCTCGTTAGTTGCCCCACAGATAATAAGGTTACGAAGAATCAAGTGTTTCCAGACATCGTGCTAAGAATTTCCTTCATTAGTTGCCATATAAATTCAAGGGTTATATGAAGATTAAATTGTTTCAAAAACAAATGTTTCAAGACCTCGTGCTAGCAATTTTTCTCGTTAGTTGCCATATAGGGATATATCCTTATTGCAATATATTTTTTGATTTGTTGCCCTCGAGATCAAAGGGTTGTAATTATGACGATTCAACTGTCTCCAAAAATGTCCCAATGCCATGTGATAAAAAAATAGCATAATAATCATTGAAATTTAACCTGTAAAATTGAAGGGGGTAATTTGAATTGCCTGAGTTTGTGTCCTATTTAGGGGAAGGAGGGGTGCTTTGTGTGGGAAACTGTTTACATCTCTGCACACCAGTCATTTCGAACATCAGTCATTTCGAACATGTGCAATGTAACGTTTGAGGTCCCTAAGTTATGTACTTTCGTTTTTAAAAAGTGTTCAGATAAAATATACCTTCACGATTAAATATAGAGATTAGAGCTTGGAAGGTTTTGGTTGGAATAAAGTTGGCCCAGCGTCGTAGACAGTGGCCAAGCATTACTTCAACATTGGGCCGATGCGTCGTGTTATCTGGTGTTTCTGGCCCCAGGATTAAAAGCATCCCAGTCACCGGCATGCAGCAGTCAGATAACCCGTAAAACCCAATGCTGTTTTAATGCCGGGACAGCGTCGAATACTGTGGGTTAACATTGAAACAGCATTGAGTGAATGCCACGTGTTTGCGCAAAGAATACAGCAGACCCAGTGATGGATTTAATGTTGGGCCAGGGTCGTAGATAATTTACCGGCATTGAACCAGCCATGGGTAGAGACACTGGCCCAACATTGAGCCGGAATTTGGTGGGTTAAGCCTACATCCTCTGTATGAGGTATACATGGTAGGCAAGTATTGAATGAATGTTAGCCAGAACCGGCGATGGAGGTGGAAGGAATACACGTTGAAGATATATTTTTACTTGTCTCCTTGGTTCTTTCCTTAACTATATCAGAGACTTTACTAATGAACAATATCTGATTATATCCTGAACATTTGGGATTCTGGCCCATGAGAAAGACTATGCACTGTTATGTATATTAAGCCGAGTTTTCGTCCATAACACTCAAACAGCCAAAAGCCGGGCCTCGGAGTTCTGGAAGTCCTGTTCTAGTTTTTATCTAAATATCTTCCAAACAACAGGAAAGGGATAAATAGACACAATAGCCTATTGCCAGGAGTGTTATCGCTCGACCACAGAGGGCGCTGCCATTCACAATATCTGTGGGTGAACAACAATTAGCGAACAATAATTAGTGGACTGTTAATGAGGTGTCACCATCGCTGGTCAAGCTATATGACTGTAGTTAAGTGACCACACCTGTTATTCTAACTGACAACCCCCCAACAGCAAACCTATTGCAAAACAGGACGATATTATTACATGATGAACAACAATATCGAAAGGATTTATTGTATTTCAATACTAAACAGCATAACTATTACGTGTTGCGTTATTTTATTCATAACAAATATTAATTATCATAAAGTAAGAATTGCGACTGAATTTCCCGGTTTAACACAATTAAATGAAATAGAAAAAAAAACATTGTAATTTTAAGATAATAACATATGAAAACATGTACTTGTAGATATCAAAAATTACTTCTCAAAATAGATCTAGATAGATCTAGATAGTTTTTATAGGAGAGAGTCAATGAGTGGAAAAAAAAATTATGTCGTAAAATTCCATTAAATTTAAGAATATTACCACATTCAACGGGAAAAGTGTCCACATTTTGGTAGTATTCAAGCATTATATCATGTAAACTTGCCCCAGAGAAACTGCAATTGTAAAAAACACAACAAATGCAAACAAAAAGCTAAAATGCCACTAAAAAATAAACATATTAAACGCGCATAAGAGAAATTGAAACAAACTTAAATTTAATTACAAAAAAAAAAATTAGCCGAGTGCTCTCATATTGAATCTTCTCACTTGATTTTGGATATTTCTTTATCCGTAAATATAATACAAAGGTGGGAAAAATAAATGTAAAAACTTGTTGCAAAAGTACGCTGAATGTATGAAAAACCTTTTTCAGGCTACATTTGTACACATATAGGCTAAACTGGGAGATGGTGAGATGAATGAGATGGCACTGCCCTCCAGACACAAGTTTCGACAGCCGAGCACGCTACATCTCTGTCACAGAGGCCCCCCACTATATTGGATATTTACGAGTTAGCGAAATGTCGTCTATTTCATGCACAAGACAAGTATGCTGCAGATGCAGTGCATCGAAGTATGTAGCGTCAATTTTCAACCCAAGCAGCAAATGCTAGAAGATCAAAAAATGTGGTCGAACACAAGAAAAAAAAGACTCGTGTGATTTTCTGGAAGTGGCTAACTTCTTGGAAAAGAATGAGGATGAGCAGATCACACTCAATGATCGTATTATTAGGATGGAAAACAACCTCAAATGCTGAGGATTTCAACCATATGGCTACACTCATATGAAGTTAAAACAGAACACACATGTCGGTAACATAATTATTCAAACTGAGATTAGTGGGAGACAAATGTGATTACTTTCGGAAAAATTGCCAGAGCAACCCTTCAAGACTTTCAAAGTTACATCAAATATGATCAAGAAACAGAGAAGAAAATAATAATTGAGACTGCTGCCAAACTGACCAGTTATCACATATATGCTGAAGAAACATTACATGATGTATATCCTGATTGTAAGCCACTGAAAACTTTGAAAATGATGCCATCAAATTGCTTTCAGAAAGTCTCAGGTTTCTACTGAAAGGGGCGATTGTTGGTAAAAAATATCGGCTTGAAAACAGCCTCTATCGCGCAAACACTTAGGCAGACCGACCGATCAAAGTTTATACAATCACCACTACAGTCTTGGCTAGGGGTCCAGGTCTACCACCACTTTTCATCACGTATATTGGTAGATACTCTTCATCATTTAGGCTGCTGCTGCTCATACAGTGAGGTACACTCAGAAATTGTCTTTAAAAAGAGTTGAAGGCTGATCGGGCAATCACCATTTGTGCACCAAATCAACTTTGAAAATTAATGTTGCCACTGCACAGGTGGATCCTCTTTTTCTTTGTCAGCGACTCAGGGCGGCCTTAAATACATCAATGAGAAAAGACAAGAAAAAAGAGCGGCACCCCTCAGGTTTGGAGATGGAGTGGTGCTGCGCACCCACCCTTAAGCCACTTTGTAGTGCTAGGTGGGACGTAATTGTGGAGGGACAAACTGGAGAGGAAAGGGTCTTTAATAAAGAACAACTACCGTGGGCACCAAATGGTGTAGACTGGGATGCAGATCGAGCATAAGTTTATGCATAAGACCAGCACCAGCCACCCCTCCCGTAATAGACACCCCCACAAATGATATCATTGTCCAGGGCTCCTACCCTCACAGATAGTGCATCACCTCAACTTGACCCGCCCACATATAATATAAAAAGGTGAGCCACGAAACCCCTACACCTGATGCTGACACAGGACACGGACACTGAACACGAAGGTGGGACTGACTCGCATTAATATGGACGTGGAAGAGCCACTACGCTTACGCTGCTCAAATAAAAAGAGACATTATTCACTACAGTTCAAAGGATGGTGCGACACAGTCAAACGTGGACATTTAGCCTGTGTGTGATACTCCATGTCGGACAGTGGGTAGGAACTCTGCCCGATTGTGTCATGATCCCAAGTCAGCACGAAAACAACCATAACAATCCAAGACATATGTTTTATTTAGATGTTATTTGGTATTAAACCATTTTTTCATCACAATTAGAAACATATATCAACATGAAAGTACTTTCTGCACAAACATTTATCGTGTAATATGCGTATTTGAGAGTGTTTAGTAAAACAGTGGGCATACTCTAAATTATGCATATTCTCGGTACAGTGTTTTGGTACAATAGTTTAACACCAGATAATATTTTAATTCATGCATCAGTTTGAACACCGTGGGTTTTCGAAGGTTAATGACACCTAGTGATTAAAGGCAGCATAGGATATGTTAAGGTAGCATGGGAATGAAAGGTCAGTATGTCTGCTACAACTTGATCACCTTATATCAATCCCCATATGTATGATTATTTAAAAAAAAAAAATTAAAGTATGTTGGGATATGGTGAGGATAAAGAGAAAGATATATTTTTTCACCTTCTCGGGTAAATAATAATATTGTTTTTCATATACTGCTATATACAAAGTCAACCTAAAGCAGATCAAACCAATTTTATTATTTTGAATGCGCCTCAAATTGTGCAAGATATTTTTAATCAATTTCTAGGGGCGCAAATGGAAGTAGTTAAACACAAGCGACCACGTGGAGCTGAACTACTGTTTTGTTGCTATGATATTGGGCCACCGCCTACGATGCTGGCCCAACATGAAACCAGTGGTAAGTATGGTAACGGCAGTTGCAACATCACCTTCTTACTGCTGGTGGGGAGTACAAGCTGACACGGACCCCATGTCCGCTAAATGTTGGGCCAGCGTCGCTGGTGCTGGGCAGTATCCATACAGCCCCAGTCAGTACTTCATGCTGGCGAGAGTGCGTGCACATAGTATACATTGCCCTAATGTAATTTAAATGTTGGCCAGCATCGTACACAATGGCCCGGCATCGGACTAATGCACTTTACACCGATGCATTGCCTGGTCAATGGTGGGCTTGTGTAGCATAGACTATACAAGCGCGATGCTTTAAGATAAAGCTGGGTTCATGTTGGCCCGCCGTCTATGACACTGGCCCACATTCAGCGAGGCACCAAACACGGCACAGTAACCCAATACTGGGCTAATGTTGGCTCAGCATCGAAGACGGTGGACCAACTTTAGCCTCACTGACTCTTGTATAAATCTGTAGGCATAAACTTGTAAACAATATTTATAATATGAATTATAATATTTTCTATGGCGCCGGCACTTTCTGGCTCTTCTGTCATGTTTCTCAGACATTAGTAATAAATACTGTTATCCTCGAATATATTCAGATGGATATAGTAGAATGATATTTAGTCCGTACAGTTATATAATTTAGAATCACACAGTGTAATGTGTAGGCCTACAAATATATATATACTCTCCAGCTTTGTAAATGGTGTAGTACAAAATGGTGCATAGTGATGTGATAGTGTCATTGACCCAGCATATTGAATTATTTCATTATGCAGTAGATTATATATAAAAACAATACGTTAATATATTATATTCCCTTGTGAAAGAGGAAGTATTTGAATTTGCATTGCCAGTGTAAAAATAAAAATACAACACTATTACAAACTAAGGAATGGAAACACATGAACAACATGATCTTAATGTGAAATATTTCTCACAAAAATATCATTGAGAAAACATATTCATTTCGTTTTTAATCAGACAATTATAATAGACAAATACCTTGAAAATGATATGATATGCTGTGAGTGGTTTTAATAAAATCGGACAAAAAATAATTTTTCTCTGTTGTCTCAATTAAAAATGATATGAGATATTTCAAATGTAGTCTGAAGTTTCATCATTTGTTTCCATTGTGCTGTTCAGACCACGACTTGGAGCTCGCGACATGCGTCGTTTTTGTCTAATTGACAGTCTACAAAACGCCTGTGTTTTATCTAAGAGCACAGTGAAATTGTTGATGATGATGGGAATTGGCAGAGCCACCAGCACAATACCAGTCAATGTGCACAAGACTCCCACCAGGCGTCCCCACACACTAGTGGGGTAAATATCACCGTAGCCCAGTGTTGTCATGGTGACCAGAGCCCACCAGACTCCATCGTAGATTGAAAGAATGCTTGACTCCTTCAGCTCAGCGAAGAACACCAGGTGTCCGAAGATCAACGCAGCCAGACCCAGCATCGCCATCAGCAGGAACATCTCGCTGTAAATAACACAGAGAGTACATTAGAGTGTAAAAATTACCACAATATTTAGAACGGCCGTATACCCATAACATACATATTTAAATGAAAAAGAAAGAGCTAACTATTACATTTATGCTGAAATCAAATTGAAAAAGCCGTGGTTTATACACAAATATTTCAGCGTTGTAAGGGCTAACACTGTGCGAGCAATGCCACTGTCATGGAAAATCTTGTAAGGATTTTTTTTTTCCATTCTATCTTCCTTGAAACTGTTTGAACATTCCTACGGTAATTTAAAATAATGTAAGCATGTATAGGTATCTGTGTCAAGAGCTAAAAGGTATAATTATAACACAATATGTAATGTGTTTAAATTAACACTAATTGGAACGTTTTTGTTTTGAAAATATATATTTTGTAAGCTGCAATAACGTGCAAGGCTCTTTTGTCTTTAGTTGAGACCATGAAAAACTCCATTGTCATTGTCGATGTAAACGTCCAATGGCATTATACCAAATTGAAACATTCTAACTTCAATGATTAGTTTAATTTTTACATAAATTTCATTCAAAAAAGTCAAATGACCCATATTTGAGCATGATGAGTCACCATCGGGCAAAGGGTTTAAACAATTCAACATTGCTGTACAATTTTCCATTTAATTCTACAATATGTTTTGGAACAACCGATTTAATTTCATAAACATACCTGCGCCCCTTTTTCAAAGTCAGCCAGATTAACCTGATGGATTTGTAATTTTTAATTACATGTAGAATTTTGAGCACTCTGCAAGTTCTGAGATAGCTGAGGATGATGACAGTTATCCATATTCCACGTCCAGGCGTGCGGCCACTGGTTTTAATAAGGGCCTGCATTACAAACATACACCAGATGGGCAGAAGGCTCATCACGTCAGCCCAGACAAGAAAGCTTTTGAAGAACAGTGTTTTACTTTCAGACAGATAAAGCCTGAGAAGAAAGTCCACAGAAAGGATGACGGTTAAGACGCCTTCCATGTACTGCATCACCGGGTACGGGGCCGTGTTCACCAGCCATTTGAATCTGGGTTGTTCTGTGTAATTCAAGGTGTGATGATCATCCTCCACCATGTGGTACCTGAAGCCGTCACATGTTGATAGTATAACCAGACACACGGAGGCAAGAACCACCAGCAAGATAAAGATGGACCACACCTGTAACAGTGCTGTCAAATATTAGCCATACTGATACTTACATGGCTAGCAAGAGTTGTGTTCTGAGACGATCTCAAGGCTTATGTAGCAAATGAGACTAGGCAAAAAATACTTAGACAAAAAATACTTAACCCAATGTTGGATCAGTTTGGCTGTAGACGGTGAACCAACAGTGATCCCACATCGGGTGAATAATGTTTTTTTGTGAGGAGAACTGCTGAGTCACTTAATGAATTAAATGGTTATGATGCCATAATGGCCTTAGAATCACCTTACGTTTTAAGATTATGGTGACAATATCAAGCTACTTGACAATCCTTGTATTTGACATTACGAATAGTATTACAGTACTGTTATTTAACTTTACCAGGAAAGCATATG
Source organism: Flabesymbios commensalis (assembly GCA_964017125.1). NCBI lineage: Eukaryota > Metazoa > Annelida > Polychaeta > Terebellida > Flabelligeridae > Flabesymbios > Flabesymbios commensalis. The sequence continues at coordinate 26,354,367 of OZ024903.1, forward strand.
TTTTGGTCGTGTTTTGTTTGCCTGAAACGCTTACCAGAGCTGTGACTTGGGCCAAGAAATAATCTGTAAGATTTTGGGGATGATTCGATTTAAGATTCAGATCCAGGATCGATTTGTATGAAAGTTTTACCAGAGGAGTGTCTCGGATTAAGGATCAATACATTGCATTTTGATTCGGATTATGATCATTAAGTCATTGCCACGAATTTATATTTTGTTACCAGCGACTAGTGCTAATTATTATATGGAGTATAATACATCATTTAGGACTACTTTGAGTACACTGATTTCATGATTTCATGCAGTTGGTATTTATAAGTTCAAAGTTCCATCTAGTCTGTAAAACTGATAAATGTTCACCCGGATATCGCTTGGAGTAAAGTGCATGTATATATCATTTTAAATGTATCTTCTGTATAATTACACACAGAGGTCAAATCATAAATGGCAATTAGTGGCCTTAAAATACTCATTAGTTGGCATAATAATATTACATTGGATTAAAGCATCATATACCAGACGTGTCTGGGGATCAGGTGTCACCCGGAAAAGGAATTTAAGCCACTCTCATTTTCACATAGCTGGACTATTCAGGGGCCAGAATCAACTACCGCTGCTTTACTGAAATATTGCCAGAAATGACATATGTGCGATTTTGGTCCGATTTTGAGAAATCGAGCGTATTAGGCCGACATATTTCGCCCACTGATTAGTCATATTTTGAGCTATATCAACACAATTTTGTAGTGGCTGAAATAACGTTTAACATGGTTGTGATTACTTCTTTGAAAGTTATTACTACATAAAATTGTGTTGTTTGGATTAAAAAATGCAAGATTGTTGTGATATGTCATGCCATGCCGCCCCACTACAGGCACATAATCGATGTTTATCTGGACTACGTGCATGGATCCTTGCTGGTTTTGTTTACGCGACATAATTTGGTCACTTAATTTTGTATTTTTCAGTGCAGGCCCATACATGCAGTTCTGATATGAATAGGGGACATGTGTTGCACGTGTATGCTATAAATCAATCATATGAGCTAATACCAGACACGTCAGCACATAGGGACGATTATATAATGGAAATACGATTACAGAATACTACGTTCCTGATGGCAAGAGGTTTATTTGAAAATACGAATAACACGAATATTGTATTCGCAATCGATGCAATAGTCGGTCCTTTATGATATGTCAATGAAAATGTTCTTATATCATTTGTATACACGATGCATAACCGGTCATTGTCACATAATGTACATACTATACCATGCTGTTTGCTGTTTCTATTCATTTTACGTACTTATGATGCATAGTTTAAACATGTTAAATTCCCTATGCTTGTTTGAATATATAAATGACAAGTCTGATATTAAGAGTACATTATCATGTCGATTTACATCTGATTTACAGAACCCTGTTGTGCAGGTTGTATATACGTATATATTTTTTATGAAAAATAAGTAAGTAATGACTGTTAATGTGTCAATAAAACACCAATCTTTCTATCTGTATTCATTAGCAGTGATATAGAATACACTAAACAGTACTTTTGAAACACTCTAGAAGTTTAAGATACAATACAGTCCTATATACAAATAGTCCAGCCATTTGAGGCATATTTAAGGGTAAAGATGAAAAAATAATGACCTTTCAAAAGTCCCAAAGTTTCTAATATTCAAATTCCTTAGTGAAATTATATTCACCGGGCCGACAATAGCACCAAAATTGGCACAGTGCTCCAGAAGGACATAAAAGGATCCATCCGTTGAGCCAACTTGATTTTTCCACTACTTGACCTCGATCTCGCGAAATCAATAATGGCCGCAACGTCACCCATGAAATAATCAAAATAGGTAATAAATTACTTTTTTTTATGAGAAATAAAGAGTTAGAAAAATGGAATTTTAATTTTAATACTCTCACATATTAAAATAACAAAGATAAAAAATAATCCTCTTTTGCATAGTTATAAACAGTTTTAATGCCACTGAATACATTCAGCGCGAGACATATGTGAAGCTTTACTTGTTTCAAACCCACCCTTAGAGCGCTGAATTTCGATATTTAAAAATAACTTAACACAGCTAAGAGCACTGGTCGAACCTGTTTTAAAGACATTATTTACCATCAGATGGCATAAAAATCTGTCTTACGTCACAGTCAGTAATGTGTTGTGGATTGTGTGGCATCACAGGCTGCTATACTTAGATTGTTAGCAATATTTCAGTTTCAGAATGGAGGCAATGGTAGCAGATATAGATCTGTCCCACTGATAGAAATCTAGATTACTTGATTGGAATGTGCATTATGAAGCTCATTGAGGCTGATAACATATAAATACGTGTTGGCAATGGACAAAACTTCGATAATATGGGTAATATTCCTGGAAAGGGAAGGCTGGGTCTAATGTTTTTTATGACATATCCACAACAAACACGCAAATGAGTTTATATATTCTTTCTCATAGTCATATAACTTTATTCGTATCTGTGTCTTAGAATATCAAAAAATAATAATTTATTATACAAATATACAGAAATAAATAATTATACATAAAAAAATAATTATCTACAACGCACAAACCAAACAATTGATAATTTGAAGTATTTTGAAATATTTCAAATAATTTTGTATTACTTTAATAAATATACATATTCATACTAGAACAATACATGGTACAATTTGATGATACTAGCCAAGTAGATTTTATCAGAGATTTACATTGTTAGTATAGTTATACGGGATACCGGTCAGCTCGTACCCATGTCAACTCGTACACATGTCAACTCGTACCCATGTCAACTCGTACCCATGTCAACTCGTTTCACCAATAGATGTCAACTCGTACCACAAGTGATGTCAACTCGTACCACCATTAGATGTCAACTCATACAATTATCAAATGATGGTACGAGCTGACATTTATTACCACACAATATATGTCAACTAGTACCCATGTCAACTCGTACCCATGTCAACTCGTACCACTAATAGATGTCAACTCGTACCACAAGTTGTCACAAGTGATGTCAACTCGTACCCAACAAGGTGTGTATCGGATGATGGTACGAGCTGACTTCTCTTACCACACAACAGTTGTCAACTCGTACCATCATTAGATGTCAACTCGTACCAAAGATAATATTCTACGGGATAATAAATGTACGTTATACATAACTTGTAACTTTTATTTTAGTGGTCAAATAATACCTAATTAAATTATTGAGCCAGGCATGTCAAATAGGATTAGCCGCAATGGTCGGTTGCCCCCCTCCCAGATAGTAGTAAAGTAAAGATATAAATGACTCCGGTAATGAGGTGCGATGTATTGGGCTCTTCAAAATTAACTTAGATGGCAATGGTAATGGTTAATAGGTTGTTATCACAATACTAACTTTCCGAGCAGCAAGAACAATATCACCGTAAATAATTATTACTTCAGACATAATCATGAATTATAATATTTTTGCAACATCATTTCACTGCAAATTGTATGTTACCTCAATCATTCTCAGACAAAACATAAATTTGTGTACAGGTCCTCATACGACAATTAATGAATCCAAAGCAACTTTGAGATATATGTTATGTTTCGGTGACATCTCATAAACTCCAGGACTGGAAAGGTCAAAGGGACTAGCGCCCAAATTAGTGACAATGCCGTTATGCCTATGCCTACATACGACGTTACGTAATGTTAAATGGACAGACGGGGGCGGGGGCTGGTGACAATTACTACGATAAGGCTACCAGATTGAGCAGTCTCATGTGAGACCAAAACGACTTAAGCAATGGTGTGTTTTCATTTTCATAGCAATCATGGCAATTAGCGACAACACATGCATAATTTGTAGTGAAGAGATTGACCGTTGACACCCCGCAGCTAAGCTGCAGTCAAACGGTCTATTAACCCTTTCAGGCCTTTCAGCCATTGTCATCTTCATCCACTACAAGCCGCGAATTGCTGTCGCAATTCTCGACTTGTAGTGGATGAAGATGATTTGATGTGGGTGAAAATTTGCCATGTATTGGTAAATCAGTTTCATAGAATTTTTTGTTTTAAAACCCCTAGTTGTAGGAAAATTGAGGCTGTTTTCAGGGATGTAAGATGATGCTTTAATGCATCGTGAGGGCTTAAAGGATTAAGATGATCATAGAAGCGTTTCAAGTTCAGTTTCTCACTGATCATACAGACAAGCCAGTGAAAAATTAAAACGGACATAAAGTGACAAGGATAAAAAGTTTGAACATAATACAATAATTGGTCAGTAAAATATTGTAACAAAATCATTGCTTGATAAAATAAAAAAAACTCGTATCAATTCATAAACATATCAGTGCATTAAACACTAATCATTCTGAAGTGTTATTGGTTACATTTATTCTGTTTGTGATACTTAGTGACCCAATAACTGAATAAATAGGTAACATATGTAAAACCTTGTCCATGTACAGGGCGGCCCTGGTGCATTGGAAAGTTAGAGATCGCAGGTTCGAACCCCTCTCTGGCCTTCAAGTTTCAAAGAAACAGACATGTTTATTCCCCGCTCACTCGTAATTATTCAATATTTCAGACTATTTGTGCATAAAGGTAACAGATATATATTTTATTATTTGTCATAATAATGGTAGAATATATGTACAGGTATATATAAAAGATGGTAATTTGCTGAAATCACAGTTCGCTTTATATCACATACAGAATTAAATTCATGTTAAATAAAATAGTCTAAAAACCCATACATTTCATGTCTTTGTCCAGTTACACTTTATAAAATGACATCAATTTCTTGTAGGTATATGTTATCATTTGTATGAGGATATCATTAGATTAAATTTAATTGCAAGCTGAACATGCCCTAACACATGTAATACATAAATAACACAATCCAAACAGGCTCTTATATATAACCTACATTCATTATCTTCCGGAATTAACTTTAGTACGAGTTGACATCTGATGATGGTACGAGTTAACATCTATGAGTGGTACGAGTTGACATGGGTACGAGTTGACATCTGTTGTGTGATAAGAAATGTCAACTCGCACCATCATCTGATACCTGCCTTGTTGGGTACGAGCTGACATCACTTGTGGTACGAGTTGACATCACTTGTGGTACGAGTTGACATCTATTGGTGGTACGAGTTGACATGGGTACGAGCTGACATGGGGCGAGTTGACATGGGTATGAGTTGACTGTCACCCGTTATACGTATATCTACTTGCTAGCATATACAAAATATATGATACTGTGAGCACATATTGGAGAACATCAGTGCGAAGTCAGCCAGTCAGTTAAATTTAAGATGTCGTTCCCCACCAGCACCAAACAGCTGGGAACAATCACTGATTTTTTTCTAAAGTTTTAGGATGTTTCTCATGATAAACTTTCAAAGGCAGCTGTTTTGGCAATGATTAAAGCCATCTATTGAGAGAAAAGTCTGAAAAAAGTAATGTCTGATGACATCATATTGGATGTAAGGTTTAATATTGACTTTCAGCGCTATAAAGGTGAGTCTATTTTTTCTGATTTTTAAAGTTTAGATATGTTTCATCCTCAGTATTGTCGATGACAAAATGTGGCAAGAGTGGTATTAATGCTGTTTATAACTATAAGAATGATAACTTTTTTATTACAGTAGCAGTAGTAAATCATTGCTTTACGTCACTTTTCGGCACAAAAGGTCTTTTAAGTGGCATTGTAATACAATAAAAACGTTGTAGTCAATTGATCAGATAAATGATGTACAGATGATGATGTGAGAGTGGGGGTGATAGGGCATGGTGGGTTATTGAGAGCATTTTCTTTCGCTCGCCCGATAAGGGGTTCTGGGCATGTCTGGGGGATATACCTCCAGACATGCCCAGAAGGCCTGAGACTTTAATGCTGAAATTCCGTTGCATTTCGCGCAGCTCCGCTATCCTTGGGTTGGATAGTTCCCAGAGTAACAATAGGAAGGATAACTCCCTCTGGGTAACTCCATTCATCCTACGTGAGAGTCATAATGCCAAACACGCTATTGCCGTTTACTTAAGGCTACCACAGCCTACACCAGCGCCAGCACTGATAAGGATGCTGTATTTGCTCCGCTGTTGAGCGGAGGAACCAGGGTATCCCACTGGCAATCCGCCCGAAGATTATGGCCAGATACGAAGAGGCTGCAGCTGACCTTGTATGATTGCTGTAGACTAGTGCTTCCATACAATGCCGTACACAGCATTCAACAGACGGAACAGATCCCTAAGGACCCTCCCCGAATGGGGGCGAAAAGTACTACTACTAGAAATCATTCCAGTACTACACTTTGTTATTACAAGGGATCGACATCAAGTAGATAGTGACAGCACCACATCCTGGCTTTTGACCTGATAAGTCCTTCGTGCAACAAGGTGGGCTTTTTATAATTTAACATAAAATAGTGGTACCAGAAGACATATTTATCAAATGAGTCAAGCAGATATTAGTGTGCTCATAATCATACAAATTATATTAATTTTGACTTTCAGTGCTCTAAGGGTAGGTTTACGTTTGATGAACAAATCTAACAACTCCCATCTGTTTCACCCTGAATATATCTAAAGACGAAATGTGGCAAGAGTGGTATTGAAATTGTTTAAAACAATAATAATGAGGAATAGGTTCATACAGGGGTCGAACAAATGAAGCCTGAGAGAGTACCCCATCCGCTCTTTTGGCCTCATAAGTCCTTCGCACAGCAAGGTGGGATTATTCTACCGATGTACCAAATGAAGTCAACAGACATATGATCATAATCATAGAAATGATGTGCAGGAAACGTCAAAGTTACAGTCTACAAACTGTGCTAATTGTTTTCAATATTGACTTTCAGTGCTATAATGGTGGATTAATGTTATGTGAAAAAAAATGAAACTCTAATAATTTGTCTTCTTATATTTAATAAAGGGGAAATAGGATCTACAGTGATTTAAAAATTGGTTATAACATTGTGGCTTGGGTTTATAATAACCTGGGGTTAAACATGAACAGTCATTGGGGCTCGAGGGTACCCTTGAACATCCCTCATTTTAAAAGCTTTGTTGACACGATATATTCCTACACCCACCCCGATAATGTTCCAGGAATATTTCCCTGTGATATCCACATATCAGACCTTTGCCACTTTTTGGGTCAAGCGAACTAAAAAACTGGCAGCTTTTTGAAAATTGGCTCCCAGACTCTGTATCTCAAAAAAAAACGAATGAGAATAGACCAGCTCCCAATAAAACCTCTAATGACGGCTATCCGGTTTATTCTTTAACGAAACCTTAAACGTTTAAAATAGCTTCAGAAATGAATTCAGAATATGTGAAAATGAGGTATCACATTAAAATATATGTCAAGTAGTTCAGGAATTACAATTTCGCTATGGCAATTTGGGGTCATTTTGAATCTTGTAAAACACAGATCCTGAAATTTCCAACTTTCTGTTATGTTTTTCCATTTTAAAACCTGAAATTCCTGGACTAAAGATACTTCATTATTAAGTAACATACATTTCTAGATTGCAAAATTTATTTATTTAGTTAAACATATTTATAAAAGATAGACATTATTAACAGCCAAGACAATATACACACTAAGTATAATATCAAATATATACATACAATACACATCATACATACTCTTGCTGCCTTTGAAGAGTCTGGATTTTCTAGAAATAAGCGTAAATTCTGGGATTTTTTTGGTTTGCTGCAGCCACCGCTCTTTGTTGGCGGATCGTAGGAGTTTTTTGTCGCCATTATGTCGTACTTGTACCACTGTATTTTGAGCTCCTCTGTGGCCTTCTCACTCTCTCTGTGCTGCTCCAGTCTCTCCCAACAACACCCTCCAAAGATGTCATCATCCAGACCCCAGAAGTCCAACTCTCTCCTCAGCCCGTTGAGGCAGACCTCTCGTGGAAAATGCGACTCCCCAGTCGCAAAGTAATCCCAGATGTACGCGAACAACCATGGGTTCCGATCGTAGTAGAATTCACCCGTCTGTTTGTCAAAATTTGCATTCGATGAGTCAAATTTAGAGGCGAATGCCCCATAATAACAGGTGGCTCTTTCCAATGCTTCGCGTGAAAGACGATACCTGATACCCCTGATGTTGACAAATAGATGCGTGTCTAATTGAATCATATCTTCACTTGTGTTTTCAGTTGGTGACATTGCAGGACATGAGCTGAATGCAATGGCGAGCATGCCATCTGGTTCACCTGCAGTTGCACGAGCTAGTCTATAAACCTTTCAGGCCGCTACGGGCCAGTACAATATTACGTCATTTTTCCCATGCCCGTATTTCACATTCACAGTGCCTTTAGTTTGCAATAATGCATTTAAAATGGTAGTATGTCGACAGAATGTATTGTGCACGGTTTACTTTGCTCGGTAATAAATAATAAATACAAATATATATATTTAACCATCTATCCCATCAGTTTATCAACTTTAATGTATGTTGACCATTTGACTCCCAATGCCTGCAGGTCAAAGGGTTAGCACAGTTAAAGTTCAGATACGGAAGGGATAGATGGGAAAATATAAATGATTACCGAGCTAAATCAACATGCACAATACACTCTCCAAGACAATGGTGCACAAGAGGACTCACGGATAGTGGTAACCCTTTAAAGGGAATATGCGGGTTTTTTTAGTATGATGACTGTAACTGTGGATCTGACAGATCTATTTTGTACATGGACACATGTGGGAGTTGGCAGGGGCGAGCATGCAATATTTGGGTCTGTCAAATGTCACGTCATGGTCATTGCAAGGTCAAAGTGGTTGCAATTCTCATGGGGTAATAACCTCCTGTTAAGTGACCTCACCCCAGGCCCTACCAGCCTTATAACCACAGCTGCAAACTCGGGCTCGCACTCAACAAGGTTTATACCTAGATTTACAATCTCATTCTGTCATCAACAGTTATTTGTACTGAAGCTCAAATTATCTGGGTGAGAAATTTACATAAAACAGTTTACACACATGTTTAGACAAACTGAACTATATTTTCTCACATGATGAAAATGGAGCTATATATAAACTATTGTGTGAGAGTCTCCAAACACTTCATACAGAGTTTGTAGCTGCTTTGCATTATTACTCAATTGAATGATCAAACATATATGCAATATACAATATGCAACGACTTGAAATACCAGCTTATGCTCATAGACGGGACAGATCCCAATGACCATATTAATTTGACAAGATGCCTACGTATATCGAAGAGGTTTGTCAAGGCCAAGTGCCCAGAAACATATATTAAAAAGATGTTTCATTAGATTCTAAGTAGAATGAGTAAATCGTAAGTGAATGGCAGTAAGCAATCCATTTCAGACCTTCCTTTGCACGACTATTCTGTCAGACTTAGAATGGAAAGGCTGTAAATTGGAACCAACAAAGCTGTGACAGCTACACTATGTAAGTATATCCTTACATTTGAAATCTTAGTTGCTTTTTTAGATGGTCTTGTGAGATGGTGACTTTTGCTTTACTTCGCTTTCTGCATAGTCATGGCAATATCGCGACAGAAGGCCACCCAAAGTCGGGACTATGCCCTATACTGGACTACTACTCTTAGCGAATTATAGTTTTCTTCATAGTATACACTACCATAGACATCACTGCACAGTCCAGACCTTTGAACAGTTAGATGGTATTTTTCAATGTATTTGGTATGAATGACACCGCCTATAAGTCACCTTTTCGTTTTTTTCTCAGTATTGATCAGTTTTGGTTGCACTTATGATGTTTTAAACCTCACATTTATTTGATCAGTTTTTTTTTTCACGCAAATGATTAAATCTTTCACATGTAAAGGGTTAATAGTCGTTGACGTATTATACTTATAGCAACAACAGCTACTGTTCTTACATTGATAATTTGTTGAGTAATTTTTTTTATTGGACATCTTACAATTCTATACATATATTTTTATATTTATCTTATAATGATTTTATCTCCTTTGTCTTGAAAATACACATAGCACATAACATCGTGTTGCCTGACTGAAACCGTTTATAAAAAGCACGGGGGGTTGAAGGGGCAGGATAAGAAGCTTGTATTGATCCCCCATTAGTGCGTAGAAAATTCCATGTGTACAAAAATAACGTTATAAAATATATCAAAATGTTTGTATTGACTTCAGTTATCATTAGGCCCGGTGTAGCCGTTTCAGCGTACCCCACCCCTTTCGGCATACCGGGGAGTACGCTGAGATTAGTTTCAGTTTACGGGTGGGTACGTTGAAACAAGTTTCAAATCACCCCCACCCCCGATACATTGAAACTAGAAAAAGAGTTTTATGTAACTTCCCCTAGTTTCAGATTAACCCCCGGGGGTACGTTGAAACTAGGTTCAGCGTACCGGGGATTAGGTTTAAACTTGTTTCAAACTACCCCCCGGTATTTTGAAACTTTAAAAAATCATTTTCAATTTACCCCTCCCTATTTAGACCTACGGCCTGCACACCAAATGTGATTATTGCTGACCTTTTAAGAAAAGTTAGATCTAGATTTAAAAACGATAAGGCCCTATGCATTGAAACGGGCATTGAAAACACTTGCGCAGCATGGCGCAACGTCCAATCGAGGTCAGAGTTTAACATCTGCATTGGATAAATCTATATATAATAACGGCAATAATAAAAAAGCGACGCGGTACTATTTCTCGTTAGTTGCCCCAGAGATAATAAGGTTACGAAGAATCAAGTGTTTCCAGACATCGTGTTAAGAATTTCCTTCATTAGTTGCCATATAAATCCAAGGGTTATATGAAGATTAAATTGTTTCAAAAACTCGCGCAAATAATTTTATGTTATTTCACATATAGAGATCAAAGGGTAATGTGGAGATTCAAATGTTTCAAGACCTCGTGCTAGCAATTTTCCTTGTTAGTTGCCATAGAGGGTCATATTATTATGGCAATACATTTGTTGATTAGTTGCCCTAGAAATCAAATGGTAATTATTATGACGATTAAACAGTTACCAAAAATGTCCCAATGCCATGTGATGAAAAAAATAACAGAATATTTTTTATCATTGAAAGTTAACCGGTGAAATTGTGCGGGTAATTTGAAACTAGAGGGGGTAACTTAAAACTAGTTTCAGATTACTCCCGGGGGTAGCCAGGGAGGTAATATGAAACTGTTACACCCGCTGTAGGCCGGTAGCCTATTAAGTTTACTTTGCCTGAGTTTGTGTCCTAGTTAGGGGAAGGAGGGGTGCTTTGTGAGGGAAACGGTTTACATTTCTGCACACCAGTCATTTTGAACATGTGCAATATAACGTTTCAGGTCCCTAGGTTAAGTACTTTCGTCTTTAAAAGTGTTCAGACAAATTATAGGTGCAGATGAAGGTACAGGTGCAGGTTTTTTATAGTCTGATATCAAGTCTGATTTAAGACCTATCATCGGACTTTAAATTTTACCCCCTGGTCATTGGACCTGTTCATTAATGTACCATTTCAACTCCCCGGGGAGCATACAGTCTTTCAGCCGTTTCGGCGCATTGAACTTATCGTACACATTGCCATCTCTGTCCTACCAGGTATTCATTTTCACCTGAGTCAAGTGAAGCATGTGAGGGTGAAGTGTCTTACCCAAGGCACACCATCTTAACAATTTCCCTAGATTCAGAGGGGAGAAACATGATATTTCTCTGAAAATCCTGCACCAAGCGGGATTCGAAAAAGCACGGCAGGCAGCGACATCGGCAGAGCGCCACGTTCTAACCATTGCGCCATGTCTTTCTCTCTCACGATTAAATATAGATTAGAGCTTAAAGGGTTTTGGTTGGAATAATGTTGGCCCAGCGTCGCAGACAGTGGCCCAGCATTACATCAACATTGGGCCAATGCATCATGTTATCTGGTGTTTCTGGCGCCAGGATGGAAAAGCGTCCAAGTCACCGGCATGCAGCAGTCAGAAAACACGTACAATCACCTAATGCTGTTTTAATGCCGGGCCAGCGTCGAATACTGTGGGTTAACATTGAAACAGCATTGAGTGAATGCCACGTGTTTGCGCAAAGTATACAGCTGACCCAGTGATGAATTAGTGTTGGGCCAGCGTCGTAGACGCTTGATCGGCATTGAACCAGCAATGGGCTGAGACGCTGGCCACTAACAAACTGGTGTCAGCCACTAAAAAAGTTATATAAGCCATTACAAAGTGATCTTAGCCACTGAAGAAGTGATCACAGCCACTTTAAAAATTATCTAAACCACTACAAAGTGATCTTGACTACTGAAAAAAGTGATTACAACCACTCTAAAAGTTATCTCAGCCACTACAAAAGTGATCTTGACAACTGAAGAAGAAATCACAGCGACTTTAAAAGTTACTCAGCCACTACGAAAGTCATCTCGGCCAGTGAAGAAGTGATAACAGCCACTTTGCAAATTATGTCAGCCACTGATCTTGGCCACTGAAAAAAGTGATCACAGCCACTTTAAAAAATATTTAAGCCACTACAAAAGTGATCTTGACCACTGATGAAGTGATTACAACAATTCTAAAAGTTATCTCAGCCACTACAAAAGTGATCTTTGCCATCGAAGAAGACATTACAACCACTTTGAAAGTTATATCAGCAACTACAAAAGTGATCTTGGCCAGTGAAAATTATGTGAGCCACTACAAAATTGATCTGCGTTACTGTAGTAATCCAGACTTCTTATTTCGGACATGCATGTCCAAAATAAGAAATACGGGGATCTTGTTTCTATATCTCGCTTAACTGGTAAATGCTCAGCTAGGTGAGATGTGATTGGGGGGGGGGCAAACTGGATTAGACATTCCCACTCTGGAGAGGAAGGGTATTTAATAGGGAACAACTATGTTGGATGCTGATCGAGGCAAATGTAGATCCCAGCCGATGCCACGTCAGCGCCTGCCAGGGGACTCCCTCCCCCCCCCCCCCCCATTAATTTATGCATAAGACCAGCACCAATCACCCCTCACGTAGTAGACACCCCGACAAATGATATAATAGTCCAGCCCCCCCCCCCCCCCTACCACCATAGATAGTGCATCACCTGCACCTGACCCGCCCACATCTAATGTAACAAGGGAAACCACGAAACCCCTACACCTGATGCTGATGCAGGACATGGACACTGAACACGAAGGTGGGACGGACTCGCATTAATATAGACGTGGAAGAGCCACTACGCTTACGCTGCTCAAATAAAAAGAGACATTCTTCACTACAGTTCAAAGGATGGTGCGACACAGTCAAACGTGGACATTTAGCCTGTGTGTGATACTCCATGTCGGACAGTGGGTAGGAACTCTGCCCGATTGTGTCATGATCCCAAGTCAGCACGAAAACAACCATAACAATCCAAGACATATGTTTTATTTAGATGTTATCTGGTATTAAACCATTTTTTCATCCCATTTAGAAACATATATTAACATGAAAGTACTTTCTGCACAACCATTTATCATGTAATATGCATATTTGAGATCCTCTAAATTATGCATATTTTCGGTACATTATTTTGGTACAATAGTTTAACACCAGATAATATTTTAATTCATGCATCAGTTTGAACAACGTGGGTTTTCGAAGGTTAATGACACATAGTAATTAAAGGCAGCATAGGATATGTTAAGGTAGCATGGAAATAAAAGGTCAGCGTGTCTGCTACAACCTGATCACCTTATATCAATCCCCATATGTATGATTATTTTGAAAATACATATATACTCTCCAGCTTTGTAAATGGTGTAGTACAAAATGGTGAATAGTGACGTGATAGTGTTATTGACATGGCATTTTGAATTATAAAAATACAACACTATTCCAAACTAAGGAATGGAAACACATGAAAAACATGATCTTAATGTGATAATTATTCACACAAATACAATTGAGAAAACATGTACTTTTCGTTTTTAATCAGACGATTAGAATAGACAAATACCTTGATAATGATATGATATGCTGTGAGTGGTTTTAATAAAATTGGACAAAAAATAAATTTTCTCTGTTGTCTGAATTAAAAATGATATGAGATATTTCAAATGTAGTCTGAAGTTTCATCATTTGTTTCCATTGTGCTGTTCAGACCACGACTTGGAGCTCGCGACATGCGTCGTTTTTGTCTAATTGACAGTCTACAAAACGCCTGTGTTTTATCTAAGAGCACAGTGAAATTGTTGATGATGATGGGAATTGGCAGAGCCACCAGCACAATACCAGTCAATGTGCACAAGACTCCCACCAGGCGTCCCCACACACTAGTGGGGTAAATATCACCGTAACCCAGTGTTGTCATGGTGACCAGAGCCCACCAGACTCCATCGTAGATTGAAAGAATGCTTGACTCCATCAACTCAGCGAAGAACACCAGGTGTCCGAAGATCAACGCAGCCAGACCCAGCATCGCCATCAGCAAAAACATTTCACTGTAAACAACACAAAGAGTACAGTGTTATAATCACCACACTAAAGGTTTAACCCTTAAAACTATACATTCACGCAAAACAAATTGAGTTAATATTACACATGAAGCTATAGACGGGCCTATCATAATGTTGAGAGCTAGATGGGTTGTGTAGAACATTAAAATTGCAAGTTTTTCACCTAAGAAATAGCCGAACATGAAAAATATTTTAGAAACATTCCTTTCACGAATTTATCTGTCATACATAAACCATTTTATTTAGCTGCTTATTGTAAACGAAATTTGTGTTTAAATATGTGAAAATTACTCAAATTTCAAATACGAAATGAGCAATTGTCACACGCTTGAAGTTGTGGGTGTAGCGGCAGTGAGACACAACTTAAAATGAGTGAAAATTTAAATAATTTAACTTAACGGTTTGAGAGTAATGCATCATCATGTGTGAGCAATGCCACTGTCATTCAAAATCTTGGGCATGTGGAAGTATGTTTTAACCAGTTAACCGTGTTACATATTTAACTGTAAACACAAGTGGATCATGTTTCAAGTATCACAAATTAACACGTTTTTTTATCATATCTTTCCTAAATCTGTTTGAACATTGCTACGGTAATGAGCATGTACAAGTATATGTGTCAAAAAAGGTATGTAACCCAATGTATACTATGTTTCAATTTCCTCTAATTAGAACGTTTTTGTTTCAAAAAATATGTTTGTTCACTGGTAGCTGTGAACGTGTGGTAGCATTATACCAACTCAAAAAATTCTGACTTTAATGAGTAGTGCCATCTTTATGTACATCATTTCATTAAAAAACTGATTTATGTAAATTATGAGCACGATGAGTCACCATCGGGCTTAAACAATTCAACATTGCTGTGAATTTTGCAATTTTTTACTCAAACATTTTTTGGCTCAACCAACATAATTACGCTATAGCGATAAACATACCTGCGTCCCTTTCTTAACGTCAGCCAGATCAGCCTGATGGATTTGTAGTTTTTTATCACATGTAGAATCTTGAGCACTCTGCAAGCTCTGAGAAAGCTAAGAATGATGACAGCTATCTGTAAGCCGCGTCCAGGCGTGTGGTCACTCTTTTTAATAAGGACCTGCATTAAAAACATACACCAGATAGGCAGCAGACCCATCACGTCAGCCCAGATGAGAAAGCTTCTGAAGAACAGTTTTTTGCTCTCAGACAGATAAAGCCTGAGAAGGAAGTCCACAGAAAGGATAAAAGTCAAGACCCCTTCCATGTACTGCATCACCGGGTACGGTGCTGTGTTGAGAAGCCATGTGAATCTGGGATGTTCAGTGTAATTCAGGGTGTGCTGATCATCCTCCAGCACGTAATATCTAAAGCCGTCACATGTTGATAGTACAACCAGACACACAGAAGCAAGTACCACTAGCAAGATAAAGATGGACCACACCTGAAACAGATAGAGTGTGCAGAGTTACTTGCAATCAGCCATACTGATACTTCCATGGCTAGCAAGATGCTTGTTCTAATACGATCTTATGGCTTACATTTATGTAGCAAGTGAACCTAGTAAAAATAAGTCATTGACTCTGTGGGATCAGTGTTGGGTCATCGTCCTGGACGGTGGACCAATGGTGATTTCACATCGGTTCAATTTCTTATTTACTTCATGAACTTTGTATTTCTGATATCGAACACTTTGTCTGTCTTCTCTAAAAAATATTGTAATAGGGGAGAGCATCCCCCTTCCCCTGAAAATTATTTTTTATATGGGGAAAATGGTCAGCAACTTTGTTTTATGTCAGTATATTGTACTAAACTATTGTGTTCACAGAGATGATTTTTCTTTAATTTAAATTATATACAGTTGAAAACGTATAATCGCCATAATGTCTGCATGGGCCACCTGCAAGGAAAGTTTAAATAGTCTATTAGAAAATGACAAAGACAAAGTCTAGTTGAATGGCATATCTGCACACATGTGAAAGCCTTATATGCAGCATGCGAAGTCTCCTGGCGAAGTGCAGCTAATGTTAGAGGTATGTTATAAGGGGATGCAAAATTGCAACATTGTGTTTGAGATATTAGCAAAGTATTATCTTAATATTTGTCTTGGTATCAACTCCCATCACACATGCACAGTTCTATGCACTTTAATGTTTATTTTAGCATCAGGACAGTCGTTGTTAAAACTACCGGTCATGATTTTGCAGTCGTCTACATCATATGTAATCAACATGATCAACATGCTGGATATTTTTCTGTGGGCGGCTTCAACCCAGTTCAATTTCGACACAGGCTGAAAGGGTATGTTAATCCACTGACCGAGGCTCATCAACTAAAAAAGTTGCGACATTGGGGTGAGGATGCCAAAAAATATCTGCAAGAAAAATCAATGACATGTGGTTATGTTAACTCCAGCTGGTGGCAGGAGTTAACACTGCTTGCTTCAGCCAATGCATCACCACGATTGGGTCGCTGTTCTTCATGCTCTCTGTTCTGTACATCGAAACCTGTGAATATTGTGTGCTTTGACGGCAACGAGATAATAGCCTCGAATGTTGGTGTATATCCGATTTGCAGGCAGATTTATGTGTTTGTTAATAGGTACTGGGAAGAGCCTTTTAAATTAACTTTGGCTTTTGCTCTCGTCAATTAGACATCACATATCTGGTGTATGTAGGTGTAGCTGTTGGAATGAATGAATTAAACGTCAATGAGCTTAGCCCTTTCATGGCTGATGTACGTATTTCGTACACCAATGTGAGTAATAATGGCTAGGTGTCGCATGGTGACGGAATGACATAATTAAACCAAGAAAGGTCAAGGTCAAATCAGCTCATATCGGGTAAAAAACTTATTTTGGTAGCTTTTGATGCAATTATGTTCATTTGAAAAAAACACTATGATTTACAAACATTACATGAGACGAAATTCCTGTATTTCTTATTTTTGACATGGTTGTCCAAAATAAGAAATCAAGAATTTCGTCTCTATATATAGTCTAACTGGAAAATGCGCAGCACAAAAATTTGCAGTTTCAGTCTATGGACATGCTTACATCATATGGTCATATTAAGAAGCCAAAATAACATCACATTTTTTGATGATTTCCGCCTGAGCCAGTCCCTTTTTATTATATTGGTTAATTGTGATATTTCTGATATCTAGTCGCGGCCATTTTTGATTTAGCCCCTACGGTGGCCCAAGGCTATGCTTTTCTAACAACGCGGCATATTCAATAGGCTACCCTAATCATGCTAATCTAATATAAATTCTGAATGATGAATAAATATTTGTGAACGCATATCCCGGATGATCATCAGTCATTATTGTCAGATAATTGTTACACCTCTAGGTTTACTATTGAGATGTGGGTCGATAATGATGATGACCAGCAGACACCTCTAATGCATATTATTACAGTTATGCAATATGCAAACTGATTTGCACTTCTCAATAATATTGTAAACAATATGCAGATATGCAATGTGAGTAGAATCTTAACGATTCGGCACGTTGGACCGACGTTGTAGAAATGGTTTAAAAATGTTTTGTGTTTGCTCTGAAGTACATGGAGTAAAATCGTCGAGCTCCAGTCGTATATAGCCAGCTGGCTTAACATTAAAGTTATGTGCATGTTAATATCTCATGATCCTGAGATGTATTTACTAGTTATTTTATAATAACGTATTTAATTAATTAAACATAATAATGATGTGTGTTCAGGAGAACAATTTCAAATCATACCAATCAAAAGATCAAATTTATTGGGTGATAATATAATGAAAACCAGCTGGTCCGATAAAAATATTAAAAATACTCAGACAGTCGTGACAATATTTTTCAATTGTATTTCGAAAATAGAAGACGGTCATGTTTATTAAAGCTACAATGTGTAATATGCACAATTAATAGCAATATATATTTATATAACAAGATTCCTGATGTCCTACATGTATATCATCCCCGCCATTAATTAGGTTGGAGTTTTTGCGGTCACAAATATTTTAAAAGTCGACTTGTGGTGGCTATTTTAAATTTCAGTAAAATCATCTGCACATTATCACTGACTTCAATTTTGCGTCCACAAGAAATTATGAAGTTCATGCATGGCGGCCATTTTAAATTTCCGTAAAACCTTTAAAAAATCACATGCACATCTCCATATCGTGGGGAATGTGATTTTAAAATTTGAATAATATACGACTTTAAGTTTTTGAGTTCTTGCGACCTCAAAAAATTGAAATTGATCCGTGACGGCCATTTTGAATTTCAGCAAAACCCTAACAAATTGAAGTTAATCCGTAGAGGCCATTTTGAATTTCAGTAAAACCTAGTCACCTGCACATCTCCATAATGATGTGGAATGTGATAGTAAATTAGAATAATTTATGACTAAGTTTTAGAGTTTTTGCGCCAACAAATTTTTTTGGAGTTGACCTCTGGTGGCCATTTTGAATTTCGGGATCACTTGCCCATCCCCATGCTGCTAGGAATGTCATGTTGAAATTTCAAAAAAAATTACCAGTAGTTTTTGTGTTTTTGCGTAACTCAAAACACAAAAAATACTGGTCAATTTTTTTTCACCTCGTAAAACCGGATTATAGAGCACATAGCAACACACCATTCGAAGATGAGTTATTGTGCGCGTACGATGTTAATTTTAGGTTTGATGATGACTTACGCTGTGGCTACAGAGGCCAAAGTTCAGCCTATCTACACATAATCTGTAACATTACGTGATGTGACACGCCCCGAGTTGCGCAACGTATTTCACAGCTTGATACAACATTCCTGGCGCATCCATCACACCTGAGCAGCACACACAAGACGACGCTGGATCAACATTAAAACAACATTGGATAAACGTCTTATTTCTGCCGAGTGCTCACATGAAAAATAAGCGGTTACTGACTTCCAGATTTGAAATGGCGGAGCCCCCCCCCCCCCCCCAGCAAACACAATACGTTCAACCAATGCTCGTATAAATCTGGTCCAGCGTCGCAGGCGGTGGGCCTACATTAAACCAGCTTATTGATTCAACGTGTTGTGTGTGCTGGCATGTGGCCTGACATATAATATACATATACATTGTACATGAGATGAAAGACCTTATGTGAGAATCCATATAAGCTCTCAGGCAAACACAAACAGCAGTACCTGCTTGGTTTTCAAGTTAGCACTTATACTGATTGTTGGTCTTTGCATGAGAGGTCCCGAAAAACAGCTCTAGGCTACATTGTAGTACCTGGTCTAGGATCCACCCAATTATGCCTGATATATTTAAGAAACTGGTCACACACAGTAAACCCAAAGCATTTGTATAACATTTATACAATGTTGGACCAGCGTTGAAGACGTTGTGCCGGCGCTGTACAAATGATATACAAATGTTCTGTGTTTGTTGGGTACCAACAAAATTATGCCAAATGATTAGCTAGTAGTCTCATCAAGGAATATAGAAGGTATTTTTTTATATTCCTTGGTCTCATAGCACGAATTGGGCAGCTTAGCGTGTTTAAGTGGCTTCTTTTCTAGTTTCCAGCTGATTATTTAAGCCAACATCTTTATTTTTTAAATATTTGACATCGCATTCGTCCTCAATGGAGTATAAGGCGAAGGAGCGGTGCTAAGCGGCCGACCAGACTAATCGCTCAGCTGGCTCTTAAAATCCGCTATTGACCTGGATTTCATAGCAGCCAGTGAAAGTTGATTTATTCTAGTTTGTACGTTAGTCCAGCCTATATCCTGAACAAGAGCTGTTACACTTGAGTTACGCTGATACAGTTGTTTTTACAAAACATGCAGCAGCTATTTGAATTTGCTTAGTTTATCGATATCGCCATGGCCTTGTCGACATGTATAGATCCCATACATGACAAGAGTATTTCAAAAGTGACCGAATCATTGGAAATATGAAATACCTTTTAATTTGGAAGGACATACCTTTAAATTTCTCCTAAACAACCCCAGTGTGGAATTTGCCTGACTCGCTTTTTTCGAGATGTGATACATCCCATGGATGCAGTTTTCATGCTACTTTAGATTATCGCATGTTTTCACACTTTCGTAACGATGATAAGCAGGAATAGTAAAGCGTTTTTGCCGTGTCCGTCAATATAGATCTGTGTGATCAATCAGCATCAGAAATTTGTAAATATGTACAACGCGGCAGTGCCATAATGCAAGCTTAGAAATTTTACGTCCTAAAATCAGGCCAGCGTTTGCAGAAAAGTTCGACCGAAGTGTTGTGCTCTGCAAAACCAAAAGGCAGCATATTTTCTGATACTTCCTTTTGACTTTGCACGGCAGCATTGTGCTTGCTCAAGAGTCAGAAATAGTATTCTGAAAGCAATTGATTGAACCAGGGATTTTAAGCATATCATTGGTCGAGATTGCCATCTTGTCCAATCATGTGTCTGGTATATGGGTCAGTCGATTTGAGAATATAGATCCAGATCTAGTTACTGAAGTTTTGGTTATGTGACACGCCCGTCCCAACACACATTGTCCGCGCTGAAAGTCTATTTGCAAAAGCCGATAGTTGTCTGCATACAACCACAATAAAACATCGCCAGGTCCAAATGCCGGACAAAATATAAAATCGATCCCTTCTTCTAGAGTATTGTGTGATACAATTCTACGCACATATCGATGTTTATTTGGATTACGTGCATGGATCCTTGCTGGTTTTGTTTACACGACATAATTGGATCACTTAGTTTTGTCTTTGTCAATGCAGGCTTATACATGCAGATCTGATATAAATAGGGGAAATGTATTACACATGTATGGTATATTAAAGCAATCATATAAACTAATAATATACACACCAGGAAGCACATTATGGATATTTGATACTAGAATATTTCCACGTGACACGCGGATCATTTTAAAATATGACAAAAACAGAACTTCCATATAAAAATACTAAAACAACGAATCTGCGACCTCGAGAAGCATAGCCTTGCTGTAGGGAGGATGGTATTCACAGACAGACAGACAGACATTTGTACACACGGTGCATAACCGGCCATTTTGTTAGCATTTTATTCAATAGTACGATGTGGAATATACTAAACAGTACTTTTGAAAAAACGCTAGATGTTTAATATACGATACAGGCTTATATACACAAAGATTCATCATTACGTTATATAATTATAATTTTCTCGAATTCAATACTTATTTATTTATTAAGTGGAACATATCTAGACAGGGCATACATTATTACCAGTCAAGAAATTTTACATAATTATGTAACTTGTAGTTGACCTTCTCACATATACATCAAATATACATCATACGCACCCTTGCTGCCTTTGAATAATCTGGATTTTCTAGAAATAAGCGTAATTTCTGGTTTCTTTTTGGGTTGCTGCAGCCACCGCTCTTCGCTGTCGGATCGTAGATATTCTTTGTCGCCATTACGTCGTACTTGTACCACTGTATTTTGAGCTCCTCTGTGGCCTTCTCACTTTCTCTGTGCTGCTCCAGTCTCTCCCAACAACACCCTCCAAAGATGTCATCATCCAGACCCCAGAAGTCTAACTCTCTCCTCAGCCCGTTGAGGCAGACCTCTCGTGGAAAATGTGACTCCCCAGTCGCAAAGTAATCCCAGATGTACGCAAACAACCATGGGTTCCGATCGTAGTAGAATTCACCCGTCTGTTTGTCAAAATTAGAACTCGATGAATCGAATTTTGCGGCGAATGTCCCATAATAACAGGTGGCTCTTTCCAATGATTCGCGTGAAAGACGATACCGGATACCCCTGATATTGACAAATATAAGACTGTTTGCTTGATTCACAAGGCGATGTGCCTCCGTCATATTTCCCTTGTGTTGTTAGTTGGTTACGATGCAGGAGATGAGCTCAATGCAATGGCGAGCATGCCATCTGGTTTACCCGCAGGTGAGCGAGCAAGTCTATGAACAGACACAATAGCCTATTGACAGGAGTGTTACCGCCAGACCACAAAGGGCTCTTCCATTCACGATATCCGGGGGTGAACAACAATTAGCGCACAATACATTGTGGACTGCTAATGAGGTGTCACCATCGCTGGTCAAACTGCCTGTGATCAAGTGACCACACCTGTGTTTTTCCAAACTGACAGCGCACCTTCCCACCCGACGACGCTGACAGCATTAGCCCAGCATTGGGTGAACGTGTCGTGTTTGCTGTGCAATGGCAAAACAGGAAGTTTATTTCAGAAAACCCGAAACGTTGGACCAATGTTTTTTTAAGATTGGGTAAGCGTTTTAGATGATGGACCAGCACTAAAACAGCATTGGATCAATATGTCATGCTCGCTAGGATTCGCTCGGCTGCCCAACAGACACGATGTTGGTTTAATGTTTGGCAAATTAAACCAGCATTGGGGTGAGGTGAACGTGTGTCTGCTGGCTGGTTTGTAATAGGCTTATGTGCTCCCAGCAACGATGGCCCAGTGCTGGGAAATAATATGCTCGCAATAACCGGTTGCCACCGGCTGAATAACAGACACAAAGCATGACGGCTTGAAATTGTGGTAAATACATGTACACATATGTATCGCCACTTTGGGATTAAAAGGTCGTATATGCCAGATACGACCCTTTAACCATTTAACCGCCGGTGCCGCATATATTCCTTTTTGTTTTATTTTTTCTTAACACATTAAGTACCACATTAAGTACCACATTTTAAATATGTTAGAGATAAATGTGACATCAACCAGCAAGATTTAAAAAGAGTTGACCTCATTTTGTCAAATCTGAATAATTTTCACTCACTTGAAGTTGTGAATCGCGTCAGCGAGACACAACATCAAGTGGGTGAAAATTCAAATTGAATAATTTGGCGTTTAAAGGGTTAATACCAAGGTGACGGTAAAGAAAATCAAAATCACTCCCATTTGATCATGTTTATCATGTTTATTTTAAAACATAAAGCATAATGGTAAATAACATTAACGTTACTTACAGCTTCGCACCATTCTTATTAACTGGTGGAAAAACAATATTATGCCCCCAGGATAGCTCATTGGTGCGTGGTTGAGGCAGGACCCGGGGGTACCGGGTTCGAGTCCCGCTACGGCCGACATATTTCCTTCATGTAAACATATGCAGTGACCCATGTAAACTGTGAACAAAACTTTCTTTACAACAAATATGGTAACATCATATTGATAAAAATATATCCATCTTTGCGTCATTTTTGCATTTTTCATGCTAATTAATCTTAAGAATATTTCGGATCATAACTGTCATGGTAGTGAATTTAGAATGTGAGGAAAAGTGCATAGGTAGGTTTACGAAATAAATAATATTATAAGGCATATTTTGTGGAAGGGACAGAAGTAGCCTACTTATTGGCGAATGTAATTCTATAATTTGATTAGTAGGATATCATGGGTTGGACCAAATAATTATGATTAGAGTCCTAAAACAAACAAAAATAAACATTGTCATTACATAACAAAATTTGTAGTCTGATAAGAGCTAAAATGCTGGGCCGGCGTCTACATGCTGCAGTAGATATTCTTGCTTCACTTGACGTCAACGTAGCCTTACGTCTTAATATCCTAGAACACACGCTACGCTGGACCAATTATGGTTTAATGTTAGGCCAGCGTCGCAGACGGTGGCCTAACATTAAACCATTATTGGTCCAACGTAGCGTGCATGCTGGAATATTGGCATGATAAGTCAGATTTCGTCTCGGATTACATGTTGTAATCCGGTTCAGCAGGCTAGGATTATCCATGTTGACGACTTGACTCTCAGAAATGATATCCTCATTGAGTAATCAGGTATTGGACTATATACGGCACAGATTAATCAACCACGCAAGGCATGTATGCCTTACTATTAGGCCTATTTAAGCCGATCTGTCAAAAGTCGCAGTTTGACAGGCGATGCTACATGTAGGTCGTTGAAAATGATAAAAGCCAAAATGAGCTTGATTTAATGGAAGAATTTATTTAATTTTTTATGTTTTTATTTCATATGACTACTTTCAAATTCTAAAATGGTGTGAGATAGAAATAGATGTACATGTTTTAATTTTAGTCTAATTTATACTCCAATCGGTGATTTTTGTATGTTACCAACCGCTAAAAAGTAGGAAATGTTCATACAGGGTAAAATCCTGACGATCCAAATCTCTGGCATAATATGCTGCTAATGTTTACATAATTTCAGAACTATACGCTTATTATTAAAAACTGGGATCAAACTAAATACATGTATGTATTTACTTTATTTGTTAAATTTTAATCCAATTGTGTTATTCTCAGAAAAGTTTACACATTGCTTTCTACATGTTTTCTCAACATCATGCAATTTGAGACTTCACATTTCTCCGATTTTCTAAGCCAACTACATAGTTGTGTGATATACCATTTTAAATGTTATATTGTCTAGATTCAGGATTTGTTAATATTAGGGCAGCGACTTACGACTGATGTTGTATGTCAAAACCTTGGCAAATATTGTCATGTGCAGCGACTCGTTTCTTCAAGGTACTACCATTGTGACAGCTATTGATCAAGTCAATTTATTATTTAAAAATATATTGTGCATGTCGCTTTGAAGGCTTTGCATTGACCACATAATATGTATTTTTAATCCATGTATGTGATCTTGCTCATAATATTATTAGTTCACTCCATATGCACTTCATGTCATATGTCTTACTTGGTTATTTCGATAAAACGACGGCAACGTGTTGCGAAAGTTAGATTAGGAAGTTAACCCTTTCAAGCCTGAATTTACCATTGTCATCTTCGTCCACTGCAAGCCGCGAATTACTGTTGCAATTCTCGACTTGTAGTGGATGAAAATAATTTCAAGTGGTTGAAAAAAGTGCTATGTATTGGTAAACCAGTTTCATGGAAATATTCATTCTAAAACCCTTGGTTGTAGGAAAATTAAGTCTGTTTTCAGGGATTAAAATGATGCTTTATTGCATCGTGGGGGCTTAACCCTTTAACCGCCAAATTATTCAATTTTAATTTTCATCCACTTGAAGTTGTGTCTCGCTGACGCGATCCACAACTTCAAGTGAGTGAAAATTATTCAGATTTGACAAAATGAAGGTCAACTCTTTTCAAATCTTGCTGGTTGGTGTCACATTTTATCTTGAACATATTTAAAATGTGATATTTAGTGTGCTAATAAAAAATACCAACTCGAATATATGCGGCACCGGCGGTTAAAGGGTTATATGGTTAAAGGGATATACCACTGTTTATATTACGTTTGAAAAAGGGGGGGGGGGGGTGGATCATAAAGCATCGCGCCATGGACATCATAAACTACAGTCGAGTAATTGTCGAGGTGCTATCTCATATATTTGTATGTGTGTATGTGTAAAAATGATTTCCATTTGGAGAGCTATACAATTTATGAAGCGATACCTCAATATTTTCAGTTGGAAGCCCACGTGATTTTTTTTAAATTTTGAAATCACCGACTTAAAACAACAGGGCATCGCTTCTTAACTTGCATAGCTTTCACGTTAAAAATCGTTTTGTAGAAAACATTTTTAGACTTACAAAATGATATATGATAACATAATGATAATGATGATAATATGGTAAGATAATACTTCAGAAACGTACTCAGTTTATCGATTATCAGCGCATGCGGCTTCCACAGTGGACCACGAATTTGACAACATTGTTCTTAAGCCATTCTCTCGACATTCTCCTCTATTGAAATACGCATATTGTGTGCATTATAAGTCGACAAAATAGCTCAGCTACGATAGACTGTCATTATTGCATAGCGTATGATGTGGACCGGTAGGGGGTAAACATTGGGCCAGGGTCTTATGCATGTGTGGTAAAATGCGCTTGTCCCACTTGTTGACATCAGCCTCATGTCTTAATATCCCAGAAAACACAAGACGCTAAACCAAAGATGTTTTATTTTGATATTGTGTGTATTCTAAAGCTAAGAAAAAACTAATTTGCGGTAGATTCATAGATCCGAATATACTAACGCCTCGTACATTCTGCTCTACGAATCTATCTTTTTTCCCCATTTAGTTCTTTCTGATTTACTTAAATCCATCGTTTTATGGCGTCTCGTCATGAACGTCTGGTCCTGAACAACGGAAATAAAGAAAGCAAGAAAATAGGCGCGTAGAACAAACGACCTCGTATTTCGTTTGCAAATAGAATCGACTTCAGCAAATTGTGCTCTCCCTGGCAATCCTAGTGAATTTGTGTTATTTACTGTTGATTATTTCTCGTTTATATGTGTATAATGATATCCAGGATGGTGTAGAGTTATCACAATTGAAGCATTTGAAGATCGGCCACCCTGACACGCGATCCAAAGAGTGGTCCTAGCGCAGGTGAATGTCACTTTCTCTTTCTGGTTGGTCTATTCTATCCTCACATAATAAATCTTAGTTGTCCTCGAGGTTTTCGGGAAATGGGTCATTGATTCGTAACACTGCATTCTTGTCTGATTGCCCAGCAACAAGAAAGTCAGATCACAATTTATTAACAACAATATTAACTTCGCAGATAGGCTTCTATGCACATCATTACCACACACAGTAATGTGGGATTTTTGGCCACACCTTGTTGTGGCTGATATCGTTTTTTTACTGTTGATTATTTCTCGTTTATATGTGTATAATGATATCCAGGATGGTGTAGAGTTATCACAATTGAAGCATTTGAGAAAAGATGACCGCCATTTCACGAGGTTAAACAATTATTTAATGACAATTTTGTGAGAATGGAAGTAGATTCATTATTTTGATGTCTACATGTATTATAAGGTTTTCAGGTATGCCTGACATAGTAGTGTTGCAAAAAGTACTTTAGATATTTCATTTTGAGTAAAATCAAAGTATGCAAATATTACATGTGTGCAAAGTGAGAAAACATGCAATATTTTACAAATCTACCAAAAAGAATTACACACTTTATTTATATAAATTTATATCAACTCCGCAGAAGAAAACGTACCTGTAATCCCTACGGTTTGCCCCACAATCTCTAATCTACCATATTTATCAAATATTCTGTGCCCTATTTATTTAGCCTTAAACCCGGTGACAGCCACTTTTATGTTTCTTATAGCCACTATTTTGGTATTTTAGCCACAATTTGTCGAGTAATTTTTAGCTGGAGCACTGTACTAGGCATATAGTACCTGCCGTAATCACATTGTAGACGGAAGTGTCATTTATTTTTAGGTATCAGTCATTTGTCAGCATTACTATCCGCCATCTTGTTTCTTGTCACTAATAAATCTGTAAAATTGTTTGATATGCCACACAAAAATATACTTCCATTTTGTTAAAAATGACCCGGACATTTTTGTTAATGGCGGTCATCATCGATATTAGCCTCAATGGTCTAGGTGCTTTTTGACCCAGCCACTTTATCTTGAATACTTCAAAACACTACTAGATTCCAAAATCACGAATCAGTTTCCATTCTGTATTAACCATATTCCTGATGCGTCATTTTGTGCTTGTATTATCAGCCCTCCAAGCAGGTTTTATATTTTAAATAAGGTAAAAACTGATTAAAGCGTTATTATTGTAACATTGTGTTTAGTCTAATTATATTTACCAGTGCAACAACATAGTTACCTTTTTCAAGTTTTTCAGAGATTGGTAAAATATATGTGTTTTTTGCACTTTGCACACTTGTTTTTTCTACAATATTCTTGTTTAACGTTTTGTGGACGCATACGCCACTGGGCGTCACTTCCTTTTTGTCATGCTTGTGATTTGACTATAATATTGTACTTCTTTTTTTTGTTACCATCTTAGATTGTTTCTACAATGTGATGTCTATAATGTGTTTTTAACCACAGAAGTATGTCAGCCATTCCTAAAAACCCAATGGTAGGAACCAATACCATGAACCTGCTGTCGAAAATAATATTAAGTTATTACTTTACCTTGGAAAAAGGCGGCCATCATGCGTATTTCGCCCGCAATGTCTGAAGTACTTTTTGGTCACACCACTATTTCAGGCATACCTAAAATCTCTATAGTAGACACCAAACAATGAAACTGCTTTCATTCTCTCGAAAATGACGTTACTTTGCCGTCTTGAATCTTACCCATAGTGGAACGTCTAAAGTACTGTTTTATCCACATAAGTATGTCAGGCATACCGCATGCTAGACATAAACATTAACCCCCAGACATGCACAGACATGTCTAGCGTCGTGTCTTAGCTAAAGAAAATAAGGCTCCGCTATCCTCGTGTCTCCAGAGTTAAAATAGTTAAGGGTAACTCCATTGTGTCCCACATGAGAGAACTAAAGTTGAACACTCTATAGCCGGTTTAGTTTGAGGCCCTACCACGGATTATGCCCTACTCTTATTTCGAATGACTTGGAGTAACCAGGGTACGCCGCTGGCAGTCCACCCGAAAATTATAGCCAAACATGTGGAGGCTGCAGCTTTCTTGAATATTCGCTGTAGCTGTAGACTAGTGCTTCTTTAGGCCTACCATGCCGTTCAACACACAACGGACGGAACCGATCTCCATTGACCCTCCCCAGGTGGGGCCGAAAAGTACATGTACTACTACTAGCAACCATCCCAGTACCCCGTTCGTGGGAAGGTCACATTACCCTCACATGCTTCTCTTGACTCAAGTGTAAATGAGTACCTGATAGGACAGAGTACGATAAGTTCAATGTGCCGAAATGGCTGCAGGACTGTATGCTCCCCGTGGACTTGAAATGGCACACAAATGAACAGGTCTAGTGACCAGGAGGTAAATGTACAGTTGGCTGACGAGTCTCCAGACTTGATTTCAGACTATGAACCTACGCAATGAGTTAGCTTTTTTAGAGTTTCATTCACCCAAAGTTGTGTTTCGCTACTGCGACATACAGCCTCAAGTGGGTGAAAATTACTCATGTTTGTTTACCTTATACTCATATATGTTTAACACAAACAAATATTTATGTTTAAACACATTCCTTAACATCTAATCAGCTCCGCAGTGTCTGGTGCATGAGTTGCTCGAAATAATTCTAAGCCATTATGCTTGGCAAAGAAATGCCTAATTCAAAGGCATAATTACTCGTCCAATCACAAGTAAGTTAAAAAGAAAACCCAGTACTCTCAGGCTTTGTTTCTCTGTATGCTGCAAAAACATAGAGTAAGTAATCATTCTCAATCTTTTTGATTCTCAGACATATAAATCATTAATAGGTTATCCAAGATATGATTAACGCGCACCCCCGTCACCTTGAGATCTTAGTGCCGTAAAATTAGTCTTGTCAATGTCTAGTCTGTCACACATCTTTAAAACAGTATTGATTTTATGTTTGACCCTTGATCTGTGTGGAGCTGTCTCGGATTACCGAACCTACGTATAATTT
This sequence comes from Flabesymbios commensalis, assembly GCA_964017125.1. NCBI lineage: Eukaryota > Metazoa > Annelida > Polychaeta > Terebellida > Flabelligeridae > Flabesymbios > Flabesymbios commensalis. The sequence continues at coordinate 26,384,154 of OZ024903.1, forward strand.
CTCTAGCAGTAGCAGCCTCGCAGTTAGGCATCCCAAAGCAATCCATTTATTTAGTAAAATCTCGACACACAGGGATAAATATGTTTTCGTGAAGGGACATTTGGTCATTGATCTTAAAACATCAATAGCTATCCTTTAGTGGAACACCAATTATTGCCCCAAAGGCTATCGCTTAGGATGGATATGTTTTCTTTAATTATAGTTATGTACATCTCGTTTGTAGTGAGGCAAAATAGTAGTGTTGTTTACCTAACTCTAAAAGATTCTCTCACCCAGATGAAAATAGACATTTTCAAGGAATCTGGCACTATCAGTTAAGGAACGAAACTTAAGTTTTTATTTTACTTATGAAGTATTCGATATAGAACAGCTTGCTGTGGATGAAGAAACCTCCCCTAGGCATCATTCAACATGTTGACGCCTTTGCCATAAGGTGATAGCAAATATCATAATGACTTGACATGGAGCATAGCTTTTTCCTCTTAATTATATATGCAAACCAGTTGCATCTGCTTCAATTCATTATTTGCCCAGCTATATATCTGTAGTCCATCACAAAATATCTCACTTGAAATTGCACAAATTTGTTGACCAGTATCATTCTGCACTTCATCAACTATTCTAGACTACTTGCATTAGATTCTACAGCATTGCCATGAAAAGTTCCAGGTCTGAACTACGGAAATCTGAAAACCATAAGTGCCCAGAACATATAATTACCACAAACAGTCAGCATAGAGTACCAGGATATGTTTTCATCAATACTGAATTGCCATACAAATAATGCGTGGAATATTTAACAAATACACTCACCACCAAACGTACTATGAGTAGCACAGTATTGTCTCTGGTTCTGTTAATCTACTGGCATCAGTCTAGTGAAGATCGACAAGTTAAAACAGGGGTGTTTACAAGAACATGTACCTTATCCTTGCGCATAAGCGTACATGCACTTATACTTGTGTTCATTTGGTGCATGCACTTATATTCGAAATTTACTATGTGCACCACTGTGTAACTCTATACTCAGACATGTACTGCAGGTGAGAATAATATTGATATGTATCGAGTTATAGAAACCCTTACTAACGTTAGTATATATCCATAAGAATTAACTAATTGTAGTGATGTTGATCGTAAACACAAACTTCATTATTCTTTAAATTTATTAACGGGTAGATATTAGGAGAGAATTGTTCCATTTTATTGATATGCGCCGGCATTTCAAGCCGTGAAAGCGATAGTGCATGGGTATAATAGCAAAGACGAGTGGACAAATGAGGTGTGATATATTATCTGACAGCTCTGGTTTCGACACCTATTGTCTGGAGTCACCCACGTAACTTTACTTCAAAGTAACAATCCGTGATTACTAACGTTAGTTTAGTTTATTTTTGGTTGAAATCAATCAAATAATTACGATTTTACAGAACTTAAGAGAATAAAAAAATGATGTATGTTTGATATTAAAAAATATTATACATACACTTAATTTCGAAAACTAAGTGCGTCTTCAAAGAAAAGTGCATGCATGTTAATGCGCGGGGATACGGTAGCGTTAAATAAATGCTATCTCATTGTCATCTTGCCAAACAAAATTGTAATTTTATGGAAGTGGCCATGCCTCTACAGCCATAGTCTTCTCATGATCAGTGCTCACACCTTTTTTCAGAAACTACGTACCGTAGTAAGGTTCTTTTTTTGTATAAACGGCACTAGCTTAACCTTAAGCTTAAGTCCTAGGTTTCCCAACTACTCTGGCTTAGATCCCTACCATTTTCTCAAATGAACTGCCAAAAACTATCATGTCGTCTAAATATAACATATATTCTCAATGTAAACTTGCAAGCACAATTTCCATTGATTTATCACATAATAGAGGAGGAGCTGCGCTGTAATGGCCAAAGGCATTACTCGGAACTCGTAGAACCCACTAGATTTGATAAATGTAATTTCTGCTTATCCATGTGTTCCATTTCCACTTGCTAGTAGCAGTACCCAAACTCATGAATAAAACAGATCGAGTATCAGATAGATAATCATCAATTCTAGGCAAAATATAAGCAGGGTGACCTCCTTAATTTTTTTATAATGCACAGAAAATCACATAATACCATCACTTTTTTACCAAAGCAATAATAAAACACCATGGTCTAGTAGATGGTTAAACCCTCGATGTTGAGCATATGCGTCACTTACTGGTCCTTTCTCACAGCAGTCTCTGTTGATGAAGAATACTGACAGTGTACATTTTGTGTTTCACAACGTCTGTACTACTCCGCTCTTCAAACAAAATTTGCTAGAAATACATTCACATGCCTAAATTGGTCTAAAATTGACTTTTTATCAGCCAAAATACCCCCACGGGTTTAAAATGCTAAATTTGCTTCTGAATTACGGTCATATTGAGTTCATGTTCAATAATATGTGTAAGGTTAAAATAAAAGGTTAAAATGGAATCCCCATGCCATAATTAGTCAAAATTGACCTTTTGCTTGTAAAACTAGTACCACAAATGAACAATTCATGTTCTGTCGGAACCCCCCAAAATCAAGAGGGGCATAAGAGCTCATTGTTAAGATCAACATCTAAAGTACCTAAAACCACCAAGAAACTTTCATGAAAATGGACCCGGAATCCAGAAGGGCGGGGGCCCTAGGGTAGTGGTTAGCACCGCTGCCTTTCACGCCAGAGTCCGGGGTTCGGTTCCCGGTCTCGGCGGTTTGAAAGAAACAAAATTGTTTCTTCCCCATCCACGTGTGAAAGTTAGTATTGTGGGGAGCCTCCGTGACCGAGAGGTAGCGTGCTCGGCCTCAGACCGCCAGGGCTCGAATTTCGAATCCTGTGTCTGGAGGACAGTGTCATCTCAATCATCTCACCATCCTCAGGAGGTTCTCCTGGCCCAGTTTAGCCTATATGTGCACAAAGGTGGCCTAAAGCCCGATTCATTTCATTTCGGAATCCAGAAAATGACCCAACTACAGTATTATACATGGTGAAAATATTTTGCAACACTAATTCTGTGTGTATTAATTGTGTGTGTTAACCTTTGAAATGCTACCGTGAGCCACAATTTTAAGATTAAGAATAAAAATGAATTAAATTATGCACCTGAATAACAGTCACTTTACAGATGAGGGATTCTATAATTTTAGGCACCAGTGATGATATTTCCCTTGATATATGAGATTGTCTGAATATTGTAAAAAAATGAGTTTGTAGTAGGCTTGGAGGTTGTAGGGTGCTTAAAAGTTTAATTGCAGTATTTATGTGGAAAAATCGCGTTATGGGGAGACGTTGAATTAAAATACTAACCCAAAGACTTGCACAAACCTTACTTTATTTCTAAACAAAAACACAGTTATTATACTGCATGAAAGTCTCGCGCAACTGTTCTGCACCAGACAAGTGATATTTTGGTCAGAAAAAGTATAGAAATTACCTGAAAACTATAAGCGTCGCGGAGAGTTGCTGCAACGTTGGACAGACATAAATTGCATAAATTGTGGTAAAATAATAAAATTATTTAAAAAAACTTGTATATAATCTCATAGATAGTGTTTTACACTAACATTATATCAGAAGCAAATAAAATATATAATACAGGAAGTCTAGAATAAATCACCTGTTTATGTGGGATTTAGAATGTGGGACAAGACTTTTTGGCTAACATTGGCTAAATTGACATAATATTTCTTTCAAAAAACACATTTATGTTAGAATTTGTTTAGTTTTAATATTGCTATATTGTGAAATAAAGGGCATTCATTGCATTTATGTAATCAAATTAAATCAAAATAGTTAATAATAAATAATACAAGGTGCGAACAGTGGTGGTGCTTAAAATTATAGAATCCCTCGGATACAGATTCTCAGAAAAGTTTACACATTGCTTTCTACATGTTTTCTCAACATCATGCAATTTGAGACTTCACATTTCTCCGATTTTCTAAGCCAACTACATAGTTGTGTGATATACCATTTTAAATGTTATATTGTCTAGATTCAGGATTTGTTAATATTAGGGCAGCGACTTACGACTGATGTTGTATGTCAAAACCTTGGCAAATATTGTCATGTGCAGCGACTCGTTTCTTCAAGGTACTACCATTGTGACAGCTATTGATCAAGTCAATTTATTATTTAAAAATATATTGTGCATGTCGCTTTGAAGGCTTTGCATTGACCACATAATATGTATTTTTAATCCATGTATGTGATCTTGCTCATAATATTATTAGTTCACTCCATATGCACTTCATGTCATATGTCTTACTTGGTTATTTCGATAAAACGACGGCAACGTGTTGCGAAAGTTAGATTAGGAAGTTAACCCTTTCAAGCCTGAATTTACCATTGTCATCTTCGTCCACTGCAAGCCGCGAATTACTGTTGCAATTCTCGACTTGTAGTGGATGAAAATAATTTCAAGTGGTTGAAAAAAGTGCTATGTATTGGTAAACCAGTTTCATGGAAATATTCATTCTAAAACCCTTGGTTGTAGGAAAATTAAGTCTGTTTTCAGGGATTAAAATGATGCTTTATTGCATCGTGGGGGCTTAACCCTTTAACCGCCAAATTATTCAATTTTAATTTTCATCCACTTGAAGTTGTGTCTCGCTGACGCGATCCACAACTTCAAGTGAGTGAAAATTATTCAGATTTGACAAAATGAAGGTCAACTCTTTTCAAATCTTGCTGGTTGGTGTCACATTTTATCTTGAACATATTTAAAATGTGATATTTAGTGTGCTAATAAAAAATACCAACTCGAATATATGCGGCACCGGCGGTTAAAGGGTTATATGGTTAAAGGGATATACCACTGTTTATATTACGTTTGAAAAAGGGGGGGGGGGTGGATCATAAAGCATCGCGCCATGGACATCATAAACTACAGTCGAGTAATTGTCGAGGTGCTATCTCATATATTTGTATGTGTGTATGTGTAAAAATGATTTCCATTTGGAGAGCTATACAATTTATGAAGCGATACCTCAATATTTTCAGTTGGAAGCCCACGTGATTTTTTTTAAATTTTGAAATCACCGACTTAAAACAACAGGGCATCGCTTCTTAACTTGCATAGCTTTCACGTTAAAAATCGTTTTGTAGAAAACATTTTTAGACTTACAAAATGATATATGATAACATAATGATAATGATGATAATATGGTAAGATAATACTTCAGAAACGTACTCAGTTTATCGATTATCAGCGCATGCGGCTTCCACAGTGGACCACGAATTTGACAACATTGTTCTTAAGCCATTCTCTCGACATTCTCCTCTATTGAAATACGCATATTGTGTGCATTATAAGTCGACAAAATAGCTCAGCTACGATAGACTGTCATTATTGCATAGCGTATGATGTGGACCGGTAGGGGGTAAACATTGGGCCAGGGTCTTATGCATGTGTGGTAAAATGCGCTTGTCCCACTTGTTGACATCAGCCTCATGTCTTAATATCCCAGAAAACACAAGACGCTAAACCAAAGATGTTTTATTTTGATATTGTGTGTATTCTAAAGCTAAGAAAAAACTAATTTGCGGTAGATTCATAGATCCGAATATACTAACGCCTCGTACATTCTGCTCTACGAATCTATCTTTTTTCCCCATTTAGTTCTTTCTGATTTACTTAAATCCATCGTTTTATGGCGTCTCGTCATGAACGTCTGGTCCTGAACAACGGAAATAAAGAAAGCAAGAAAATAGGCGCGTAGAACAAACGACCTCGTATTTCGTTTGCAAATAGAATCGACTTCAGCAAATTGTGCTCTCCCTGGCAATCCTAGTGAATTTGTGTTATTTACTGTTGATTATTTCTCGTTTATATGTGTATAATGATATCCAGGATGGTGTAGAGTTATCACAATTGAAGCATTTGAAGATCGGCCACCCTGACACGCGATCCAAAGAGTGGTCCTAGCGCAGGTGAATGTCACTTTCTCTTTCTGGTTGGTCTATTCTATCCTCACATAATAAATCTTAGTTGTCCTCGAGGTTTTCGGGAAATGGGTCATTGATTCGTAACACTGCATTCTTGTCTGATTGCCCAGCAACAAGAAAGTCAGATCACAATTTATTAACAACAATATTAACTTCGCAGATAGGCTTCTATGCACATCATTACCACACACAGTAATGTGGGATTTTTGGCCACACCTTGTTGTGGCTGATATCGTTTTTTTACTGTTGATTATTTCTCGTTTATATGTGTATAATGATATCCAGGATGGTGTAGAGTTATCACAATTGAAGCATTTGAGAAAAGATGACCGCCATTTCACGAGGTTAAACAATTATTTAATGACAATTTTGTGAGAATGGAAGTAGATTCATTATTTTGATGTCTACATGTATTATAAGGTTTTCAGGTATGCCTGACATAGTAGTGTTGCAAAAAGTACTTTAGATATTTCATTTTGAGTAAAATCAAAGTATGCAAATATTACATGTGTGCAAAGTGAGAAAACATGCAATATTTTACAAATCTACCAAAAAGAATTACACACTTTATTTATATAAATTTATATCAACTCCGCAGAAGAAAACGTACCTGTAATCCCTACGGTTTGCCCCACAATCTCTAATCTACCATATTTATCAAATATTCTGTGCCCTATTTATTTAGCCTTAAACCCGGTGACAGCCACTTTTATGTTTCTTATAGCCACTATTTTGGTATTTTAGCCACAATTTGTCGAGTAATTTTTAGCTGGAGCACTGTACTAGGCATATAGTACCTGCCGTAATCACATTGTAGACGGAAGTGTCATTTATTTTTAGGTATCAGTCATTTGTCAGCATTACTATCCGCCATCTTGTTTCTTGTCACTAATAAATCTGTAAAATTGTTTGATATGCCACACAAAAATATACTTCCATTTTGTTAAAAATGACCCGGACATTTTTGTTAATGGCGGTCATCATCGATATTAGCCTCAATGGTCTAGGTGCTTTTTGACCCAGCCACTTTATCTTGAATACTTCAAAACACTACTAGATTCCAAAATCACGAATCAGTTTCCATTCTGTATTAACCATATTCCTGATGCGTCATTTTGTGCTTGTATTATCAGCCCTCCAAGCAGGTTTTATATTTTAAATAAGGTAAAAACTGATTAAAGCGTTATTATTGTAACATTGTGTTTAGTCTAATTATATTTACCAGTGCAACAACATAGTTACCTTTTTCAAGTTTTTCAGAGATTGGTAAAATATATGTGTTTTTTGCACTTTGCACACTTGTTTTTTCTACAATATTCTTGTTTAACGTTTTGTGGACGCATACGCCACTGGGCGTCACTTCCTTTTTGTCATGCTTGTGATTTGACTATAATATTGTACTTCTTTTTTTTGTTACCATCTTAGATTGTTTCTACAATGTGATGTCTATAATGTGTTTTTAACCACAGAAGTATGTCAGCCATTCCTAAAAACCCAATGGTAGGAACCAATACCATGAACCTGCTGTCGAAAATAATATTAAGTTATTACTTTACCTTGGAAAAAGGCGGCCATCATGCGTATTTCGCCCGCAATGTCTGAAGTACTTTTTGGTCACACCACTATTTCAGGCATACCTAAAATCTCTATAGTAGACACCAAACAATGAAACTGCTTTCATTCTCTCGAAAATGACGTTACTTTGCCGTCTTGAATCTTACCCATAGTGGAACGTCTAAAGTACTGTTTTATCCACATAAGTATGTCAGGCATACCGCATGCTAGACATAAACATTAACCCCCAGACATGCACAGACATGTCTAGCGTCGTGTCTTAGCTAAAGAAAATAAGGCTCCGCTATCCTCGTGTCTCCAGAGTTAAAATAGTTAAGGGTAACTCCATTGTGTCCCACATGAGAGAACTAAAGTTGAACACTCTATAGCCGGTTTAGTTTGAGGCCCTACCACGGATTATGCCCTACTCTTATTTCGAATGACTTGGAGTAACCAGGGTACGCCGCTGGCAGTCCACCCGAAAATTATAGCCAAACATGTGGAGGCTGCAGCTTTCTTGAATATTCGCTGTAGCTGTAGACTAGTGCTTCTTTAGGCCTACCATGCCGTTCAACACACAACGGACGGAACCGATCTCCATTGACCCTCCCCAGGTGGGGCCGAAAAGTACATGTACTACTACTAGCAACCATCCCAGTACCCCGTTCGTGGGAAGGTCACATTACCCTCACATGCTTCTCTTGACTCAAGTGTAAATGAGTACCTGATAGGACAGAGTACGATAAGTTCAATGTGCCGAAATGGCTGCAGGACTGTATGCTCCCCGTGGACTTGAAATGGCACACAAATGAACAGGTCTAGTGACCAGGAGGTAAATGTACAGTTGGCTGACGAGTCTCCAGACTTGATTTCAGACTATGAACCTACGCAATGAGTTAGCTTTTTTAGAGTTTCATTCACCCAAAGTTGTGTTTCGCTACTGCGACATACATCCTCAAGTGGGTGAAAATTACTCATGTTTGTTTACCTTATACTCATATATGTTTAACACAAACAAATATTTATGTTTAAACACATTCCTTAACATCTAATCAGCTCCGCAGTGTCTGGTGCATGAGTTGCTCGAAATAATTCTAAGCCATTATGCTTGGCAAAGAAATGCCTAATTCAAAGGCATAATTACTCGTCCAATCACAAGTAAGTTAAAAAGAAAACCCAGTACTCTCAGGCTTTGTTTCTCTGTATGCTGCAAAAACATAGAGTAAGTAATCATTCTCAATCTTTTTGATTCTCAGACATATAAATCATTAATAGGTTATCCAAGATATGATTAACGCGCACCCCCGTCACCTTGAGATCTTAGTGCCGTAAAATTAGTCTTGTCAATGTCTAGTCTGTCACACATCTTTAAAACAGTATTGATTTTATGTTTGACCCTTGATCTGTGTGGAGCTGTCTCGGATTACCGAACCTACGTATAATTTCTCTAGCAGTAGCAGCCTCGCAGTTAGGCATCCCAAAGCAATCCATTTATTTAGTAAAATCTCGACACACAGGGATAAATATGTTTTCGTGAAGGGACATTTGGTCATTGATCTTAAAACATCAATAGCTATCCTTTAGTGGAACACCAATTATTGCCCCAAAGGCTATCGCTTAGGATGGATATGTTTTCTTTAATTATAGTTATGTACATCTCGTTTGTAGTGAGGCAAAATAGTAGTGTTGTTTACCTAACTCTAAAAGATTCTCTCACCCAGATGAAAATAGACATTTTCAAGGAATCTGGCACTATCAGTTAAGGAACGAAACTTAAGTTTTTATTTTACTTATGAAGTATTCGATATAGAACAGCTTGCTGTGGATGAAGAAACCTCCCCTAGGCATCATTCAACATGTTGACGCCTTTGCCATAAGGTGATAGCAAATATCATAATGACTTGACATGGAGCATAGCTTTTTCCTCTTAATTATATATGCAAACCAGTTGCATCTGCTTCAATTCATTATTTGCCCAGCTATATATCTGTAGTCCATCACAAAATATCTCACTTGAAATTGCACAAATTTGTTGACCAGTATCATTCTGCACTTCATCAACTATTCTAGACTACTTGCATTAGATTCTACAGCATTGCCATGAAAAGTTCCAGGTCTGAACTACGGAAATCTGAAAACCATAAGTGCCCAGAACATATAATTACCACAAACAGTCAGCATAGAGTACCAGGATATGTTTTCATCAATACTGAATTGCCATACAAATAATGCGTGGAATATTTAACAAATACACTCACCACCAAACGTACTATGAGTAGCACAGTATTGTCTCTGGTTCTGTTAATCTACTGGCATCAGTCTAGTGAAGATCGACAAGTTAAAACAGGGGTGTTTACAAGAACATGTACCTTATCCTTGCGCATAAGCGTACATGCACTTATACTTGTGTTCATTTGGTGCATGCACTTATATTCGAAATTTACTATGTGCACCACTGTGTAACTCTATACTCAGACATGTACTGCAGGTGAGAATAATATTGATATGTATCGAGTTATAGAAACCCTTACTAACGTTAGTATATATCCATAAGAATTAACTAATTGTAGTGATGTTGATCGTAAACACAAACTTCATTATTCTTTAAATTTATTAACGGGTAGATATTAGGAGAGAATTGTTCCATTTTATTGATATGCGCCGGCATTTCAAGCCGTGAAAGCGATAGTGCATGGGTATAATAGCAAAGACGAGTGGACAAATGAGGTGTGATATATTATCTGACAGCTCTGGTTTCGACACCTATTGTCTGGAGTCACCCACGTAACTTTACTTCAAAGTAACAATCCGTGATTACTAACGTTAGTTTAGTTTATTTTTGGTTGAAATCAATCAAATAATTACGATTTTACAGAACTTAAGAGAATAAAAAAATGATGTATGTTTGATATTAAAAAATATTATACATACACTTAATTTCGAAAACTAAGTGCGTCTTCAAAGAAAAGTGCATGCATGTTAATGCGCGGGGATACGGTAGCGTTAAATAAATGCTATCTCATTGTCATCTTGCCAAACAAAATTGTAATTTTATGGAAGTGGCCATGCCTCTACAGCCATAGTCTTCTCATGATCAGTGCTCACACCTTTTTTCAGAAACTACGTACCGTAGTAAGGTTCTTTTTTTGTATAAACGGCACTAGCTTAACCTTAAGCTTAAGTCCTAGGTTTCCCAACTACTCTGGCTTAGATCCCTACCATTTTCTCAAATGAACTGCCAAAAACTATCATGTCGTCTAAATATAACATATATTCTCAATGTAAACTTGCAAGCACAATTTCCATTGATTTATCACATAATAGAGGAGGAGCTGCGCTGTAATGGCCAAAGGCATTACTCGGAACTCGTAGAACCCACTAGATTTGATAAATGTAATTTCTGCTTATCCATGTGTTCCATTTCCACTTGCTAGTAGCAGTACCCAAACTCATGAATAAAACAGATCGAGTATCAGATAGATAATCATCAATTCTAGGCAAAATATAAGCAGGGTGACCTCCTTAATTTTTTTATAATGCACAGAAAATCACATAATACCATCACTTTTTTACCAAAGCAATAATAAAACACCATGGTCTAGTAGATGGTTAAACCCTCGATGTTGAGCATATGCGTCACTTACTGGTCCTTTCTCACAGCAGTCTCTGTTGATGAAGAATACTGACAGTGTACATTTTGTGTTTCACAACGTCTGTACTACTCCGCTCTTCAAACAAAATTTGCTAGAAATACATTCACATGCCTAAATTGGTCTAAAATTGACTTTTTATCAGCCAAAATACCCCCACGGGTTTAAAATGCTAAATTTGCTTCTGAATTACGGTCATATTGAGTTCATGTTCAATAATATGTGTAAGGTTAAAATAAAAGGTTAAAATGGAATCCCCATGCCATAATTAGTCAAAATTGACCTTTTGCTTGTAAAACTAGTACCACAAATGAACAATTCATGTTCTGTCGGAACCCCCCAAAATCAAGAGGGGCATAAGAGCTCATTGTTAAGATCAACATCTAAAGTACCTAAAACCACCAAGAAACTTTCATGAAAATGGACCCGGAATCCAGAAGGGCGGGGGCCCTAGGGTAGTGGTTAGCACCGCTGCCTTTCACGCCAGAGTCCGGGGTTCGGTTCCCGGTCTCGGCGGTTTGAAAGAAACAAAATTGTTTCTTCCCCATCCACGTGTGAAAGTTAGTATTGTGGGGAGCCTCCGTGACCGAGAGGTAGCGTGCTCGGCCTCAGACCGCCAGGGCTCGAATTTCGAATCCTGTGTCTGGAGGACAGTGTCATCTCAATCATCTCACCATCCTCAGGAGGTTCTCCTGGCCCAGTTTAGCCTATATGTGCACAAAGGTGGCCTAAAGCCCGATTCATTTCATTTCGGAATCCAGAAAATGACCCAACTACAGTATTATACATGGTGAAAATATTTTGCAACACTAATTCTGTGTGTATTAATTGTGTGTGTTAACCTTTGAAATGCTACCGTGAGCCACAATTTTAAGATTAAGAATAAAAATGAATTAAATTATGCACCTGAATAACAGTCACTTTACAGATGAGGGATTCTATAATTTTAGGCACCAGTGATGATATTTCCCTTGATATATGAGATTGTCTGAATATTGTAAAAAAATGAGTTTGTAGTAGGCTTGGAGGTTGTAGGGTGCTTAAAAGTTTAATTGCAGTATTTATGTGGAAAAATCGCGTTATGGGGAGACGTTGAATTAAAATACTAACCCAAAGACTTGCACAAACCTTACTTTATTTCTAAACAAAAACACAGTTATTATACTGCATGAAAGTCTCGCGCAACTGTTCTGCACCAGACAAGTGATATTTTGGTCAGAAAAAGTATAGAAATTACCTGAAAACTATAAGCGTCGCGGAGAGTTGCTGCAACGTTGGACAGACATAAATTGCATAAATTGTGGTAAAATAATAAAATTATTTAAAAAAACTTGTATATAATCTCATAGATAGTGTTTTACACTAACATTATATCAGAAGCAAATAAAATATATAATACAGGAAGTCTAGAATAAATCACCTGTTTATGTGGGATTTAGAATGTGGGACAAGACTTTTTGGCTAACATTGGCTAAATTGACATAATATTTCTTTCAAAAAACACATTTATGTTAGAATTTGTTTAGTTTTAATATTGCTATATTGTGAAATAAAGGGCATTCATTGCATTTATGTAATCAAATTAAATCAAAATAGTTAATAATAAATAATACAAGGTGCGAACAGTGGTGGTGCTTAAAATTATAGAATCCCTCGGATACAGGGTTTATTGAGTAGAAATATACAACCTATAAAATGATAAAGTTACATTCTCCTTCGTTTTTTCTCGTTTAAAGAACAAATAAAAAGGCTGAAAACGACTAGATAGACATAATTAGTACTTAAAAATGTGATCGTTGATCACACAATATTTATTTCATCACTATCATTGATTACAGATATGAGATGTTTTTTATTGTCTATGTTTGTTTTCGTTGACATAAATACCTTTATTTATGTAAATAGGTGATACGTCTTTCTGGGTGCTGAGAAACCTAAAATATTTGTTGAATGATTATAAACAACATCACAATTGAATGAGTGTTATTTTGAAAATGAAATAAAATTATTGGGGCTATAGGCCATTTTTGTGTACATACAGGCTAAATTGGGCCAGGAGGATGGTGAGATGAGTGAGATGACTCTGCCCTCCAGACACAAGATTCGAGATTCAAACCCTAGAGGTCTGTGGTCGAGCACGCTACCTCTCCGTCATAGAGGCTCCCCACAATACGAGTTGATGGGTAAGAAACATTTTTGTTTCTTTCAAACAACTATTCCACAATGTTACACAAATTAATTTAACTATAAAAAAATATCAACAAAATGATCAATATAATTATGCTTTATTGGGGGTTTACCATATATACATAACACTAACAACATAATACTATTTAACTGTCGATCTATTATTATTATAGTGTTTTTAATCACGATTATATTTCTACGTCATTTCACGAGTCAGAAGAGTTCATAAGTTCTTAATCCATGGAATTCAAGTTATTGAGAGCCACTGGTGTGTGGAGATTGTAAATACGACAAATAACAAATAATATGTTAGACATGAAATTGTAGATAGTGATGAAAACATTTATCGCACTGACACCTCAATGTTAAAGCACCATTTAACATTTTATAATCTTGAACAAACCTATCTGGCGTTAGGGTAACGTATATATGTCAATTATTGCCAATGATTGTGCTTTGCAGAAAATTAGCAATTAGATTGGATCTTACGCTGCGGAGAATATTGCACTCATTCTTGATGTCCATGGGATAAAGATCATATGCAATATGAACAAACGCTAGATGTCATTACATAACATTATAATAGTCACAATCTTACAAAATCTCGCATATTATTTTGTTGTTCTAACAGGACGAGCTTTAGTCTTTAATCACGACTATCAGTTGACTACAGTCGTTTTCAATTTCTTGTATAAGTGGGTTAATTCACATAGACGGTTATTAGGACAACATCAAAACACAATGATGTCCCAACATAAGGATCAGGAATCTTGATTCTTTCGTTGCGTCTTAATATAAGGCCGATGTCTTGATCGTGGTGATCAAAGTCTTCTATTGATCATAAGTAGTTTGAATCATCTTCAGCAACTGTTGTTTCTGTGGTGGTGTTCAGACCACAGCTTGGAACTCTTGACATGCGTCGTTTGTGTCGATTGGCCAATCTTCGGAACGCCTGCGTTTCGTACAGCAGCGTGGCAAAGTTGTTGATGACGATTGGGATTGGCAGGGCCACCAGAATAATGCCAGTCAAAGTACACCAGGCCCCCACCAGGCGGCCCCACAAACTTACAGGATAAAGATCGCCGTACCCCAGGGTTGTCATGGTCACCAGAGCCCACCAGATACCGTCGTAGATGGAGAGGATAGTACCCTCCATGATCTCCGCAAAGAATATCAGGTGTCCAAAAATAAGTGCAGCGATTGCTAGCATCATTGTGAGCAGCAACATTTCCCTGAAATGATAGATAATGCGATGATTTAGTTCCGCTGCATGGCGCAGCACCTTGTTTAATGGTTAAAATAAAAACAATTTGTACACAAAACATTTGCTTAACATTTGTACAATGTTTGACCAATGGCGAAGACGTTGGGCCAACGTTGTACAAATGTTATTCAAATGTGTTTGCTGGGTACATGTACACGAGCAAATACGCCACATTGTCTGAATGATCGCAGTCAGTGGAGCAACATTGAAACAACGTAGGTAGGCCAATATATTTTATTACTTTAATAAGCTTGATTCTTAATATAATGATAAACAAGATGAATAGTGCAGTGAAATTGTTGAAAAAACGGATTCATATATATTTGTATTTTTTTCAAGTCTTTAATGTTTCATATGCGATAATATGAAGCTATTTTTTTATGTTCGTTGAGAAATCATTAAATCATGTAAATAAAGACGACCATTTTGACTGGTCCGAAAGCAGAATTATTGAAAATATAATATCAATAATTGTAGACAAATAGGACTTAAAAAAATGGTGGTTTTAGGTTGGCCCACCGTCATCGGCGATGGAACAGTTTTAAATCAGCATTGTCACAGCCTCCCGGGTTGGCTGGGCACATTTGTATATACAAACATTTCTTACGTCATTCTTACTAGTATCCCAGTAAACACTTAACACGACGTTGGACCGACATTGTATAAAATGTTATACAAATGTTTTCTGCTTACGGGGATATTTGTATGACTCCTCGTAACTTACCATTTTCCTCTCTTCACAGTAAGCCAAATTAATCTCATCTGCTTGCAATTCCTGACCACTTGCAGTATCTTCACCACGCGTATGGCTCTCAAAAAGCTGAAGACAATTACTGTTGTCTTCAGGGCATCCCCGGCACCACGCAAATCCTCCTGCATTATTACCAGCGTTATCACCAAGTACCATATGGGCAGCAGGCCAAGCAGGTCCAGCCAGACAAGGGCACTTGTGAAGAACTTGTTCTTGCTGTCGCAGAAGAAAAGTCGGAGGACAAAGTCTAAACTGAGGATGAGGGTCATCAGGCCTTCCATGTACTGCATCACCGGGTACGGGGCCGTGTTCATCAGCCATGTGAATCTGGTGTGCTCTGTGTTGTTAAGATGGCTCTCCTCTATGTCATATCTGAAGCCGTCACATGTTGACAGTATAACCAGAAACACAGAGAGTAGAACCACCAGTAACATGAAGATAGACCATGCCTGAAAATTGAAGTAAAGCATCGTAACTAGTAATAAAAATACTTAAAATGATATAGCAAACGCAGGCATAGTTACTTCCAACGGGTTCATCAGAAGCCCTGATTATTACAGACCAATATATCACTCCTCAACAGTGTCAGTAAAGTTATGGAAAGACTTTTATCTAATCATATTTATTCACTTGTCAGTCACAAATTAATTATGCTCAACACGTTTGATGAAACGTCCCTCCACTACCACAAAGCTAATTGATACATATTCTGATATCAAACGAAATTAAGATTCCGGAGGTGAAACATTTATCATATTTCTTAAATTTGCCAGGATCAGCTTTAGACGTCAGAATGTGACGTCTAAAGTCGATCCCCGCTCTGTAAGAGTAAAATATTTATAATGGCCGTAGATAAATGACATAGGTATTCCAATGAAGCAAAGCGAGCTAATAACTTTGGCTTCGTGGTTTATACAAAAAATATTTCAGCGCTGGGCTAAGGATAAAAACTCACCTTCGCTGCCTTTGATGAATCCGGATACTCCAGAAACAGCCATACTTTATGTCTCCTCTCTGAGTTGATACAGCCACCTTTATTCGAGTAATCTTTGTTGACGGCATCGTATTTGTGCCACTGTGCTTTCAGCTCTTCTCTGTCATTTTCACTTTCTCTGTGCTGCTGCAGTCTGTCCCAGCAACACCCTCCAAAGATGTCATCATCCAGACCCCAGAAGTCTAACTCTCTCTTCAGCCCTTTGAGGCAGACCTCGCGTGGAAAATGTGACTCCCCAGTCGCGAAATAATCCCAGATGTACGCGAACAACCACGGGTTCCGATCGTAGTAGAATTCGCCCGTCTGTTTGTCAAAATTTGCATTCGATGAGTCGAATTTGGCGGCGAATGTCCCATAATAACAGGTGGCTCTTTCCAATGCCTCTTGTGAAAGACGATAACGAATGCCTCTGATGTTGACAAATATAGCAGAGTTTACGTGGTCACCGTGATGATGACCCGTCATGGCGCCTGATTATGCCAAGACAAGCATTTGAGGTGAATGCCGCTGAAGACACTGTGCGGCGACGTCAGAAGACAAACAGAGTGTGATCGTCAGAGTCTTCCGCAACAGGTGACACTGGAATACAATAGGGGCGCACCCTCCCCCAGCAAACACAAGACGTTCAGCCAATGTAGATTTATTGTTGGGCCAGCGTCGCAGACGATGGGCCAACATTAAATCTGCACTGGCTGAACGTCTCATTTTTCATGGGGATCCTCTTCCCACTGGTCATTGCGTCACATATCTGCCCACTAAGGCAATTGTCGCGACTAATCACAAAGCCATGGGCGGTGGTCAGGCCAACGAAAGTAATCACGGCAAACAAAGCAGCGTGTGATCAGTTTGTTACGCACATCCAACACGCAGTAACGGCTTACTTGAAAAGTTAACAGTTACTGCCATTTTGCTTTGCACGGCAGTGCTGGAGACAACACCTGGTTTCCGCACCGTTGTCTAGACAGCGCTCGGAATGGCAATCAGAAAATTGCTAATTGTATGACAGAATGCCCGCAATGTGATGTGATCGCCAACATTATATCAATTCACTTTCATATCATTAGCATGCACATACACTGTGGCTTATTAACCCTTTGAAAGCTACGCAATACTATAATCGTTTTTAATCTGTTTTATATTAGCAGATTAAATCTCTGTTTCGGGGAGTAAAATGTATGCTCCTATTTGTTGGTCTCAAATTAAGCAGACATGCGTAATTTTCACTCAATTGAAGTTGTGCGTCGCGGCAGCGAAACACAATTTAAAATGGTCTGAAATTCAAATAAAATTATTTGGCGTGTAAAGGGGATAACTTGGCGTGTAAAGGGTGAAACATGTTAATCAGCCTGTGGGCTACGCTATTTAGTCCAAATTTCACTACGGGATTATAATATACAGGCTCGCCGCATCAGTACGTTAACATGATTATAATCTTCAACATGCTTAGGGCTCAAATTAAAACAATTCAAAAATCCGAGAAAAACTCGGATTGGCCAGACGACACCCACCCCCCTATCCAAGTTTTTTTTGAAATATGTACATAAAAAAGAAACACAAACAAACACAAACAAACACAAAATTAAAAAAAAAAAAAAAAAAGAATTGAAGTTGGGGCTCGAAACACCTACCCACCCACTTCCGAGTTTTTCTCGTATTTTTTTTATTTTTAACTTGACAAAACCCTTAACAGCCGTATTTTCTTGTCTTATTCACTTCTGGATGGCGAACGAACATGGCATGATTTCATTAAACACTTAAGGATGATATCAAGTGAAACGTGATGTGAGGAGATAAAACCTTTGGCCGCTAAGT
This sequence comes from Flabesymbios commensalis, assembly GCA_964017125.1. Classification (NCBI taxonomy): domain Eukaryota; kingdom Metazoa; phylum Annelida; class Polychaeta; order Terebellida; family Flabelligeridae; genus Flabesymbios; species Flabesymbios commensalis. The sequence continues at coordinate 26,402,321 of OZ024903.1, forward strand.
TGTCTTATTTAAATTTTCATATCTTGAAGTTGTGTCCCGCTAAAGCGACCCACAACTGCAAGCGGGTGAAAATTTGAGACCACCCATTCGTAAATCTTGATGTTTAAACTCTCACTTCATTCCCAATAACTGTGATTTAACTAGTTAATCAAACAAAATAACAATGATTATAGATTCTATTTTAGCGGGTGGAGGGTTAATCTCAATTACAACATTATGAATTAAACAATGTTATTACGACGTTAATCCGGATATGACATGATCGCATTACTTTATTACTAAGTCCCTACCACAATAATATAATATGTATGTCAGTGAATGATTGCGAGTTTACCACTTTTGTAGACAAACAGGCAAAAGGGTGTTAGGAGAAACACATGAGGTAGAAAAAGACATTGAAACTACACCAGGTATTCAAATGTTATATCTGAATCTAGATGTATTAGGTGGGGATAGCGAAAAAAAAGATTAGGAACTTGATGGTGAGATGATTGAAGTGCCTTCAAACACAGGATTCGAAATTTGAACGAGAAATATGTTATTATGAATATTTACTATGAATTATATACAGACAAACAGACAGATATTGTATCGACAGAAAGAAAGTCACTCCAGACATATATGTTATTTTGATCTCACGTAAATGAATCTGAATGCCGACACCAGGGGGGGGGGGGGGAGCTCCAAAATGACAGGTGGTATCGCTATACATGTTATCAATCACACCACTTATATAAACGTTATGGAAACTTTACTGAAGCTAGATACATTAGGTAGGGATAACGACAACAAACTTTTTTTCAAATATTTTATTCTTAGATTTGGAACATGAAATGTACATAATGATTTTGTCCACTTAACTGTACGCTGAAAATTATGTTCAGCACCAATTTTAACTCGACAAGTAAATCTTTGAGAAATAAGTCCTGTTTAATACCACTTTCTTTTCTAATTCCCATTGTACCGAATCTGAAAAAAACTCTGACTGGACGTGATTGTGACCTGTGATGTGTATTATAGATCAGCTTCATAATTAGACGTTCGATAATTGGACTGGAGAAAATATGTAATAAAATGCAATGTGATTCACCACTATAGGTTGTTGACGTGGGTCCCTGCTATCACTAAAACATGAACCACAACACCGGCTGTTTGTCGGGCGTATTAAATAGACACGCACTTGTTGCTACATGAGCTATATGGTGAAAATAGAGGCGTGAAAGCCAAGAAGGACTTTAGAATTAAAGCCCACAGCAGACACAAGACGTTAACCCAATGTTGGTTGGATGCTGGGCCAGCGTCGAAAATTATGTTCCAACATCCACCCAGCATTGGGTCGATGTTTTGCGTTTACTGGGTTACGCGTGCGTTACCTAATTGCCGATGACGTCCGTCCCTTAATTAAGCCATCTCCCACCACAGCAAGGCTAGGTTTCTCGAGGCCTCGATAAGCCTTTGTTTTGTTTTGTAATAGAGTGGTGTTCTCCAGGGAACACAGTATTCAATGTTTATTTTATGCTGGGCCAGCGTCGTAGACTGTGGGTCAACATTCTCTCACAATTAACTCAACGTCCCCTGTCTGTGCCATTGAGGTTGTTTTTCTCCCACCTGCATTGCTCGGCAACACGTTGTAAAACACACAAATTACGACCTTGGTGGCCCGAAGATTGTGATATATACGAGAGGCCATAATAATTGATTAAGGGGAATTCCACCTCCCGCAATGAGATTGATATAAGAATGCGAAAACGGCCGAAAAAGCTTCGCCATGGTGATGATTTATTCACTATGATTTGTGTGTTTATTCGTGATAAAAAAAAGAACCAGTTTATCACATCTCAATACATGATCATGATGATGGAAGGACATCAACGAAAACGAATATTTTAACCTCATCAACTGAGCTGTAGCCTTCACCGGGTCAGCAAGTCGGGTCGTCGTGGGTTCAAATCCCGCATCAGACATGATGGGGATTGTTTCTGCGACTGGCCCAAACCCATGGTGTGCTCGGCACAGGCTCAATGGGTAGGTCCATCCCCTGACCGAGGTTCATCCATTTACGGATGCGATTAACTATGACCCAATGGGGATGGTCTAAGCTACCAAGGGCCCGCAGATGCTTGTGATGGCCCGGCCCAGATAACTATGGGATAGGTTCGGTGGTCAAGTGAGATTGAGGTCAGAATGACATCTATACCGGACCATATGACAGGAAGTAGTCTCACAGCTCTGTCATGTAGTCCCAAACCAAAGACGGACCTTCTGTGTCAACCCTCATATAGACTGCACTTTGCACAGCACTTGCACTGCATATAATAACAAAAGTGAAACCCGACTGGTTTCACAAAAGTATTTTTTTGAAATGAGCTATAGGCCCTATACATATGTTATATAATAGGGGCCAAAACCACTTTTTTTGAGGGAGAGTTTTAAATATTTGTGGCCTAGCGATGATATATCTACACCTACTAGGAGCAAAAATTGGACAACCCCGCGAAGAATATACTAGAATCCTGTAGGCAGCCATTATCTAACATGGCCGCCTTCCAAACTCCGAAAATTCAGTATGCCTATTTAGCCACCTCGAATTATGTCATAGATAGAGATAGATCATGGTCTCTATACAGATAGTTTTTGGCTTTAGAAATATTATTTGTTTAATAAAAAGTTCGAAATTTGGAAAAAACGTCAATTCAGATAGCCTTGTGTCCTGAAATAAACACTCTCTTGTATATATTGCCGTACTCTTTAACTGTATTTATAATTATAATAAAAATCTGTTTGGGAAACTACAAGAACAAAATAAAAAACAACAGCCGGAACCCGGACAAAATTCATAACAAACTTATTATTCCAGGAAAAGTCCACAGAGGTAAAAATAGTAACTAGATTAACATATTAAAAATCCCGGAAAATCCACCTTAGCTTTTCGAGAAATTCAAGATGGCTTCCAAGTTAGCCGCCGGCGTATTGTCATACTCAGGAAATTGTGTAACTTGGTCAATTTAAGCTCAATTTTATTTTGTAATATACCACTTTATCTAGTTTCGTGGTCAGTAAACCCATCTAGACTACTCCCGAGACAATCCAGATGAATATTTAATCCTTTTGAATTTAAGATATCGTCCAAGATATATTGTCATACTTTGGGAAACGTTTAAATCTGTCAATTATAGCTCAATTTTGTTTTCTAATGTATCATTTTATCTAGTTTTGTGGTAAAAAAATCCATCTAGACATCTACACTCACCAACAATTTTGATGAATATCTAAGTTTTTTTAAATCCAATATTGCGTCCAAGATGACCGCCAGCGTATTGTCATACTTGGCGAATTGTGTAGATTGGTCAATTTTCGCTCAAGTTTATTTTGTAATATACCATTTAAACTCCCAGAGTCCACTCCTAGATAGTCTTGATTTATAGTTCGCCCATTTCTTTCAAGATGACATCCAACATGGTCGCCGGTATGTAATCAACATGACAATTGATAAGAAGGCTGTTTAGGATTTGTGGCCTACTTAGAGATCGAATGTCTCACATTGCATATCTTCTGACTACACAGGAATATATAAATCAAAATTTATTAAAAATTTCAATAACGTTCCTGCACAGTCCTCCGAAAATCACGTAGAGCGCTGTAGATAAGCAGTGACATGTAATATACAAACAAAGTGATCTTTCGAACAGCTAAACCAGTTAGTAGGCAGAATACTGATATAACCTGGAAACTCATACAGAAGTTTATATTTTGACTGATTTGTGTTCAGTAGAGCCTAGAGTCATCTTTTCCACCGGGAGTATTAAATTTTACCCATTGCTAATTTTTTATTCGCATATTTCCAAGATGGCCGCTAATCGCTAGGCTTAAATCTATAAAATTACATATATCTGGGCCTGGGTCATTCTTGCAAAGTAGCCTGAACATGGTAAATATACGCGGGGAATTAAAATGCATTGTGAGGCAGCTATAAGTGGGGTTTTTTTCTGGAGAATCTTTCAAATCCGGATACAAGCATCAGCATTGGCATGTATACTGTGGGCTACTTTTTTGAAAAAAAAAACTTTAGCCAATCAAAATGTCAAGATGGCTGCCATTTTCAAGATGGTCGCCTTTTTGAGTATCAAAATATATGTTTTTGAATAAAACTCCAGAAAATTGTCCTATTTTAATGATCTTGGTGTCAAATCGTATATTTTTGGCTATGAGGAATCTATATTTATATTTTGCCAGACCAAATATCCAAAATGGCGGCAATTTCTCAAGATGACTGCTTTTTCCCGCATTAAAATCACTTTTCGGAGTCGTTTTGCCACAACTTTCGCGGCAGTTGCAGAATAGGGATGTGTAGTTTGAGGTTGAGTTTTATTTCTAAGTATGTCCCAAGTCCATACTGCTTTTGCCTTAGATCGAGACTACATTTCATGCTAACCAACATGATGTATTTTAACTCTTTGTCTCATATTTTGTTAAATGAGCTTTTACTGAATTCCGGAGGTCGAAATTCAGATTCTGCGTGGTCAAAAATGTATGATTTGATACCAGGATCATTAAAACAATCACGAAAGTGAATTTATGCTGGAAATGACCGCCATTTTGGAATATTCTTGTGCATAAATCGAGCACAGAGTTTTCACCAATATGTTTTTGTACTTTTTTGAATAATCGTAATCAGAAAATCGGAGACGAGCCCCATTAGATGCCTTTTCTAGCCTTACCAGACCCATAAAATGGCCTTGACCTAGACCTACAATAAATTCTTCTAATGTCATAAATGTACTTATGGCTTTTGGTTTGTTGGAAATTGACTCAATTATCATAAAATTTGAACAAATATGCGCAGAGATATGACATTTTTAGATATGAGTTTAGCGATTGGCGGCCATCTTGGAAATATGCAAATTAAACCCCTGGGCGAAATTTAGTACTCCCGGTAGAAATGATGACTCTGCTGAACAAAAATCAATCAAAATATAAACTTCTGTATGAATTTCAAGGTTAGGGTGAATTTTGCCAATATTCTGCCTGACTAACAGTGGGCTAAAGTCGATCAAAGAATGCCTGGGAGTATAGTGTAGATGTGTTTTCGGACCACCAAGCTAGATAAAATGGTATATTGCAAGACAAAATTCAGCTGCAATTGACCAATTTACCCATTTTCATAATTATGACAATACACCGGCGGCCATCTGGGACGTCATCTTGAATTGAAAAGGGTAAATAGATGGACTTAATGACCAATAAACTAGTTAAAATGGTATATTACAAAGGACAATTGACTTACAATTGGCTAATTTACACAATTTCCCGAGTAGCCTAAGCCAAAATATGGCGGCGGCCATATTGGAAACCATATTTAATTTCTCGAGACTTTTAATATGTTAACATAAATAATTCTGGGGACTTTTCCCGAAAAAAATCAGTTTGTTGTGAATTTTGTCTGGATAAAAAGCTAATGCTCCTGGGATAGTAGACAAGCAGTGACTTGAACTGTGCATGCAATGTCAATATGATCTTTCAAACATTAGCGGTCGGGAGTTGGTCATTAGAGGATTTTTGGGCAAGTAGGTTATACTTTGCACTCTCAACTTATTGTCCTCAGCACAATCCACTAAACGCAGCATATTTTAAATAATTACGTGTCTTCCATTATTATTCATTATAGTGATAATTACAGTGATCTAACCATCAACAGATCAATCGACGTATGAAAACCCCACATACATCAATTCTACACCTGGCAATCAGCGGAAAAAAAGAGATCAATTATATTTTGGCAGGGGTTATTTCGGATTTTGTGAGCTCCTCCCCAATTTTATTGACAATAAGCAGCTGATAAGCATGAAATGATGTTAGCAAATATATTGACACCGATCCATCACCTATAATTAATTAAATAATTATAAATGATAATTAGTTTGTTCCAATTACCGTAGCTATTGAATTGGCAACAATCAATCACCATCACTACGGAATTAATTGTTTATAACCGGTTGAATTGGTTCCAATTAGCATTATCTAGGCGTTCTTTAAAAACAATTGGATTAAAATGGTCAACTAATTATGTTGTTTTGAATCTGGGGGTAGTCTAGTTGGATTAACCCTGTTAACAGACCACCGAACTAGATAAAATGATATATTACGTGAGAGAATTGACAAATTTACATATTTTACCAAGTATGGTGATAAACCTGTGGGCATCTTGGACGCCATCTGAAAAGGGTCAGATATTTATAATAATTGTCCAGGAGTAGTCTTGATAGATGTTCGGGCCACCAAGCCATATAACATGGTATATTACAAAAGAAAATTAGCTCAAATTGACAAATTAATATACTTTTACAAGTCTGGCAATATGCCGGCGGTACCTTGGACGTCATCAGGGTTTACTATTCATCCAAATTGTCTAGGTATAATCTAGATAGATTAACTGACCAAGAAACCAGAGAAAATAGTACATTACTAAATAAAATCGAACTAAAATTGACCAACTAACCAAATTTCGCACATTATATTACGACAAGAAGCTGGTGACCATCTTGGGCGCCATATTGGATTAAACAAGCGGTAAATGTTCATCGAAATTGTCTGGGAGTAGTCTAGATGGATTTTCTGCCCACCAAACTAGATAAAATTATGTTTAAAAAAAGAAAAGTCAACTAAAATTGACCAATTTACACATTCTCCGATAAACGACAATAGACCGGCAGCCGTTTTTGACGTCATCTTGAATGGAGCTAAAATTGACAAATTTACACAATTCACAGAGTATGGCAATTGGACGTCATCTTGAAATTCTCGTAAAGCTCCTGTTGGACTTCCCGGAACTTTTATTCTGTCAATATAGGTAACCTCTGGGGACTTTCTAGAAAATATCAGCTTGTTAGTAATTGTGTATATAGCTATATACATAAAACTGAGGTATAAAGCTAACACTCCTGGACTAGTCTTGTGTCGTCGAAGTATCTTGCCCGAGATTTATCAGGCTCCGTCTGGAATGTGTTAAAGCGACACAATCCGGCTAAAATTATCAAAAGATCAGTATTTTTATTTAGACTTTTTAATATGGGCATATGATGTAAACATGTCAGTAGCCTGGAACTGCAATGTTTTTTTTATGTTTTGTGTTGCGTATTTACCAGTTGGGCGAGATAAAAAAACGAAATTCCCGTATTTCTCATTTTGAACATGCATATCCGAAATGAGAAAACAGGAATTTAGTCTTTATATCTCGCTTAACTGGTAAATGCGCAACACAAAAATTTGAAAAAAACTTAAGCAATTCTAGTCTACTGACATGTTTACATCATATGGCCATATTAAAAAGCGAAAATAAACTACAAGTTCTTCTCCTTCTTCTTCTTCTTCTTTCTCTTTTTCTAATTCTTCTTGTTTTTGTTCTTGTTCTTGTTCTTGTTCTTGTTCTTCTTCTTCTTCTTCTTCTTCTTCTTCTTCTTCTTCTTCTTCTTCTTCTTCTTCTACTTCTTCTTCTTCTTCTTCTTCTTTTTCTTCTTCTCCTTCTTCTTCTTTTTCTTCTTCTTCTTCTTCTTCTTCTTCTTCTACTTCTTCTTCTTCTTCTTCTTCTTCTTCTTCTTCTTCTTCTTCTTCTTCTTCTCCTCCTTCTTCTTTTCTTCTTCTTCTGCTTCTTCTTCTTCTTCTTCTTATTATTATTATTGTAGTTTATAAGCAACCACGACCGTATAGTCTGTCAATTGGTTGATTTTAGTTCAATTTTATTTTGTAGTACCTCATTTCAGCTAGTTTGGTGATCGGTGAATCAATCAAGACCACTCCCAGAATATTTTGAAACATATTTACCCTTTTGGCGCAATAAATATTTTTAACCAATATCTGTAAAGTCATTTGAAAAATAATTTATATTAATTAATTTTTAATAGTAAGGGGTCGGTATCCATACAGAAACTATGGTAATGACACGCTTATTTTCTGTTTGTTTTTTTACTTATGAAAGGTAGCGTACCGGCGTCAAGTCCGATTTATTGAAAAAAATGTATTCAATTTTACAAATTTTCTTTGCAATGCACCATTTCAAAAAGTTAGGTAGTCACTGAATCCACCTGGACCAATACTATGCCAGATACTTTTTAAAACATTTGTAAGCTTTTTCGCCTAAGAACAAATTTCAGTAGACACCAGGATTTTAATTATTACTTTATGTCAATAATATTGAATTATCATTTATATCGAATAATTCATTAATAATGGTGACAATTTCCCACCGGCTGTTATCTTGGATCGGTCGCTATTCTGAAAACGTAATCTGAGATATATGATTGACAATTATTCAATGAAAGATACTAGAGGTTGTATTGTTATTGCGAAGGTGACTTTTGTTGGGATCTACAAGAACAGTAATAAATGAAAGCGGGCTTAACTACATTTAGTAACAAAAATATATGATGAATGGGAAAGTTACGATGTTGAATTAAATTCCACGCTGCGACGTTCTCAGAACAAAGAGTTTCAAGTCTCCCCTCCAATCCTGCCCTTGAGAGCCCTGTTTAAATCAATTAACAACAAAATGCAGAATGGCGATACCTAATGAACATTTACTTAAAATTATACCCTTGAACTATAAAGCATATACATACATTTGCGCTAACCGCCGGATGTGATATAAATTATATCTCGCTCGCTGTGCTACTTCTTTCACCAAATCCGTCCATGCCCTATACAATTTTATTGTTATCATGGTTATCAGCCTCTATATTGCACCCGTGCTGCAGGTTGGAAGACGATTTTGGCAGTCCTATCATGTCTCAGTTGATCGTAAGACAAAATAGTAGTAGTAAATTATTGCTTTACGTCACTTTTAGGCACAAATTGTCATTTAAGTGACATTATAATTCGATAAAAAGGTTGTAGTCAATTGATGAGATGAATGATGTTCGTAAAACAAAATATAGGCCTAAACGTTCGTGTCCAAGGAATGAGGTGTTTACCTGAAGGCTCACGCCTTGGATGAGTGTTTTATGGTCCGATAAAATGCCGAGCTTAAATGAACCCTGCTTGCTTAACTTGGTATAGCAAGTTGCCCAACAATTTCATATTGCCGGCGCTTAAGTGCTGTTTACATGTCACGACAATTAAACTTAATTTTTATCAGTTTGTTATTTCTTGGTTTGAATATATCAACATGGTGTTAGGAAAAACTGGGTGATAATATATGGGTCATTCCAGCGAAAAGGAGACTATTAGGATATATTTTTTTATATTTTTTTTAACTGAATTCATTTTATGTGTATGCTACTTCATTAAACACATTCCCAAGAATACAAAATAATGGTTTTCCATGCTAACTAACCATTTTGATTGGTTTAGGGTATACTTTTAAAACTGACGTGTCAAAAAACTGACAACTGCCTAATGAACTATTACATTGTGATTAGACTGTGAATATATTGCATTGCTAAAAAATATAGCCCAGGTGTCCCTCTGCATGAAATAATGTCATGGTCGCATGGTATATTTACAAATAAGTCATATGTCATGTGATTTATAAAAATGACGTGAACATTTATATTTACGTAAAAATTTTATGACTCTTCAATGTGTTTAAGTAAATAAAAAACGACTTAATATTGAGCCATCCTATATGGCGACTCACCTTATACACTGTTTTATGGAATATAGTGTATGTAGATAAACAGATCGATATTCATTACAAATAAACAATTTTCATTAAGGTAACATAGAGGACAAATGATAACACAGTGGACAAGTATAGCATACAGCTAAGTTACTTATCATATTACTGAGAGGCTATTAACACGCTTATCTGCGTTTTTTTTATCAAATTAAGACTTAAGGCAACACTATATGTATTATAACAGTATTTTTAATACGGAGTAATGATACTTGTCCTGTGCAAAGCCAAGTCACACAGTCGACTAAGTTTTATTGTCGTCCACTAAGTTACCTTTAGGTCAAAAATGTACTATTATGCTTCAATACCAGATAAATTAAGTCCAGAGCGAAGATAGGCCATCAAAGACAAATGTGACAAGATTTATATTCTACTATAGACTGGGGCCGACATATTAAACATTTGGTATATTAAGTTACCAACAAATTATACTAAGTTACCGCTAAAGTAACTTAGGAGACAGCAACTTAATAGGCATTCTATGAATAACATGTGCTACGGATCTGAAAAAGCCCATTTTTTGTTGCCCACTTGTTTGCATTAAGTTGTGATACAATTGAACTTCAGAATGATGGGATAGATAAATACTATACATATCCACAAGTGCAATGGTAACTTTGCAGACAGGAAATAAACATACTATTGGCTCATATTTACAAAATCTTCAACAAATCCTGTTGTCGTTTGATAATTTTAAAAAATGTCATATTGCTTTGGTGGAAATACATGCAGTGGCACCTAGTGAACATTTAGTAATGATTGGAATCTATTCACCAGGTGCCATCCATAGACGAAATAATATGATAACATAGTGGACATTATGAAGAAGATCCATAACTAATATTTTTTTGTACATTTTCAATATGCTGGCATAATGTATTTATCAACAGCATTATAAACATTTGAATACAACAAATACAACAAGAACAATAAGAAAACAAAGAAGAAGAAGGAGTAAAAAAGAAGAATAAGAATAAGAATAAATACATGGCCTGGCACTGGGACAGTAACTTAGCAGACAATTTAATGATATTTGTTCCTCAAACATTCTAAATAAATTAAACTATCACCAAAAATAATGTAAATATATAAATACACGCTGTAAGCTAGCTCATACTATATATTGGGAAAGAAAAAAAAATACTATGCCCTACATGAATTGATTTATTTAGGATGGGAAAAATACACCACAAATAGTCTTTTTTTCGCTGGAATGACCGATATAGGTCTACATTTAAACGCAGGACCAAGGAAAGAATTACCGACGCAGCGCAAGGAGAAAATATATAGGCAAGCTGTGGCGCAAAAGCGTGGCACAATAACTTCGCAAAAAACAAGAAGGGTAAACAAACGCGGTACAGGACATGGCGCAATATGTGAAGCACGACGCACAAGACTTTTCTTAAGACGTAGCGAAGGGAAAGACGCAATACACAGCATGATATTCGACATGAGACACAGTGCAAAAAGCGGTGCTCGCAAATCATGGCGCAATACACATAACATAACAACACAAATGAATGGCTCCGTGCAATAACCTATTAAGTGCATGTTTTATAGTTTTGAGAAAACGACTTCAAAGTTTAAGCTCAATATTGGTTTTCCATTACCATGACTAAAAGCTTCCGAGTAAAATAAGTTTGTTTATCAACAATATTGGAAAAGTAATTTGAGGAAGCATATCTAAGACGCCCAGCATGCCTTGCGTAAATTTTCCATATTTGTAAACTGGTATTTACAAATAGTGTTAAAGTTCAATATCACAATATCTTATTGTAAATGACATTGCCATATTATTGCTAGCAAAACTATGGCTGCATTAATTATGCGAATTCAGCCAGAAATCATGAGTATTGATTAGATATATGTGAGACGTAAACTTCACAACCATGTATCTGAATAGGCTACTTTTGCACATTTGAAAGTTATATTGTGGATATTTGTAAAATCATGTTAAGGGTGCTTACAATTTGTGGTTTGTGATTGTATTATTTCTAAGAACACGTTAAGTGAACTTGCCGCTACGATTTCCTAAATGTTATGTGTGGGCCTACTTATACATAACTGTTATTTAGTATTATTTACTGGTAAACGCACGGAGCAGTTTTTTAAAGATAAATCTGTTTCACTAACAGCAATAAACATGTACCTGCTTGTGAGAAAAGTGTTTTATAATGGTCGTAAAACTCAGATTTTTTACTCGACAATCAGCCCCCCACTCCCGCTTAATCTACAAGAACCCTAACAGGTTAATACATGGAGCCCTTCAAATATCGATAGAAACTAGAAATGCCGGGAACGTCGATATTTTGGAACTTTTTTGAGACAGTGTTTCTTGCCTATTAATTACACGTTTCAGATTTGTTAAACAAATACAGCATCACGCTTGATATGTAAATCAAATATTGTATCCCCATAAACTATTTACCTGCTATGTAGTAGTATTTAAATTTGCACCCACCTGTGTTTCACTAGCGCGATTCGCAACTTCAAGTGGGTAAAAAATATTCATATTTGTTTAATTTGAGACCCTGAAAATTGAAAGTGCTGATGTTGAAACACACGTTTTATTTCGAATAACAATAATAACATTTGCTAACAAAATGGATTAAAAGCGATTATATTCGATCATAGCGCTTAAAGGGTTCACATATTTTAAATCTTACATGTGATTTGATACCAAAAAGTTACAAGCGTTGATGTTCAATTATTCCGAATGACAGCTAGTAATTTAAACAGCTAACAAATAAATTTAAAACGATTATATTCGTTTTAGCGCCTGAAGGGGTGATACATTTTTAAATCTTTGTAATAATGTATTATCCTACTACTAAACTTGTAAAATTTTATCATATTCTAACTTTTCACAGTGAAAAGCAACGCTAAAACAGTCCTTTGTATAGTACATTGGAGCAAATTCACGTATTTGGCGGCCATTTTGAAAATGCATCTTGTAGACCTCTTCCCCTGGTCAAATTTGGGAAAACATTTTGACATGTACTTCATCAGGAGATATACTGATCAAAAAGAACAAAATAAGTTTTCTTGCAATTCTTTTAGAGTCAGGTTGCATATTGATTCTACTAGTAAGCGTCAGTTGATGCATACATTGGACAATCACCAGGTGACACTACTGAGAATAGAATTACCGGTGCATGGCTGTCTTCTGATGATATGATGTAAAAATGTAATAGATGAGATGAATTTAACTATTAGCTTAATGTTATTATCTCTCAGAACACGAGGTTGACAAAGTTTAAACTAACCAAGTCCATGAAAAATTAGTGAATTAAACCGATGATTTTTCAAATAAAATGTCAAATTATATTTTAAACTAAAGGTCGAACCAACGAAGTCCATCAGAATTTGATGAGCCTAAAGCTGTAATTTTATAAATAGTAAGGCCTATACGATTTTAAGCATATAAAATAATTCATAAAATTGACATGTACCGCTAGATTCTGCTGTAATGGGAAAATAGGTATTTTAATGATTGCCATCAGATCACTCGCGTGGGATAGTTACCCTCAACTATTGTTACTCTAGGGACTATCTGACCAGAGGATAGCAGATCTGTGCAAAAGACCACTGTCTTACAACATTAAATTGCAAAGCGAAACCCAAGTCTCCAATCGTCTAAGCATATCCGGGGGAAAATCCCCTGGACATGCCCAGAACCATTCATCGCGCGAGCGAAGGAAAATGTTCCAAATAACCCACCATTCCCTATCACTCCACCCTCACATCAGACAGACAGCCAGATAGATAGCCGGATAGACAAAAAATAACAGATGTGCAAAGAATTATTGCTGGGAGACTCTCACTAAGACCATTTGGTCGCTAGGCGTGAGAGCCACCCGAAAAAAGCACATATTAGTTATAAAAACGATACTAAATTTCAAACAAAAAATGTACTTTTATAGGAAACATCTGACAAAACATATTAACTTAAAGATAAATTGCTGCAGACGAGTTTGAAAATAGGAGTGACTGATGGGTGTTGTACATAGTGTATCATTTGTATGTGAAAGGGTATATCAAAGATAAATTGCTACAAAAAAGCTTGAAAATAGGAGTGACTGATGGGTTTTGTACATAGTGTCTGTGCATAGTGATTATTAGCAAAACAAACAAAAAACTGATTACACATTTATACACATTTAAATTGCTGCACACGAGTTTGAAAATAGGAGTCACTCATGAGTGTTGTACATAGTGTCTCAATTGGATGTGAAAGGGTATATCAAGGATAAATTGCTACAGAAAAGCTTGAAAATAGGAGTGACTGATGGGTTTGTGCATAGTGTCTCATTTGAATGTGAAAGGGTATATCAGCAAGTAAATTGGCCGATATCCCCTTTTACATCCAATGACGATAAAAAATGAAGTGTAGTGATTATTAGCAAAACAAACAAAAAAACTGATTACACATTTATACAGATTTAATTTATAAAGAGATGGTCTATAAAACAACTCAGAATATATATCACTTTTTGACATTGTTAACGCGTATAATAAAAAAAAAACATACAAATATGGGTTATGCGCCCAACTCTGTAACGGATGATAATGCACACGAAGTGCAATTATCACGTTATTTACGTACAAATGAAATGAATCGGGCTTTAGGCCACCTTTGTGCACATATAGGCTAAACTGGGCCAGGAGATATATTTACGTACAAAGAAAAAAAGGACCCTAAAATTTAAATTTAATGTTGATGATAAAGTACGAGTAAGTTATACCCGTAAACCTTTTGATTGTGTCTATGATATACATTTCACAAAAATTCAACGTAAAAAAGCCATATCCAACATAACAGTCTATAAATTTGCCGAAATGGTCAAAGACGTGGAGGTACATGGCACATAGCATTAACAGACATAACGTTAATGGTTATAAGTGACGCCCCACTTCAATCCATCATTGGATGTGATTATTTTATGTCAAGACTCTGCTGTCAATAATCGGCTGATACCTGTATTAGGATTTCTGCCGTATTTATGCAAGACAGATTAGGTTATATTTAAAAATCCTTATTATATACCAATTACATCAAGTACACCAGTTGACCATATACGTATGACACTGTATAATTTAGCTGGTGATAATTATTTCCTGTACTCAACATATCAAGTACATATCAGACTGATTTTTGATTTGTGGACTAAACATTTCTATGATATGGCCACAGGCAAGCTTGGAACTATGTACAAATCTGAGCATAATACACCACAACCTACATACCCACAACATACAGACCAGGTTGGCTGATCACGGGTACCACCTAAGACTGAAAATGTTATAAGTACCATTGACCCGTGCAAAAAAAATAAGAAGCGTGTGGGATCTGTAATCAAGAAAAGTGTTCAGAAAAGTACGAAGACAAATCCCAAAAACAAAAAGCCACTGGTAAAAAACGCTCTGTAGGAGCTAAGGGTTGTGAATCTCGTAAAGTATCTACAGTACTCAACAGAAGGCTGTCTAAAAAGCAAGGCAAAATGAATTTGGTGTCAGACGCCTTTCACAGCGACAAGCTGGCACTTGTTTAAGCTAGATGAGAGTGTATTAAAGAAAGAGTGGGTAAATATCATCCTACAACTGAGTGGGGGTGAGGTATCAACCAATAAATTTGTGGTCACATGTGAGACTAATGCATATATTGACTTGAAGAGTACAAAATTACGAGCAACTATCTAGATTGTGGATTCTGAAGGTGTCCCCATTACATAAGATGCATCAGTCGGCATTGTGAGTCAGATTTTACATAGTATGTGGACACAAGTTGACCTTACCCTTCAACATAACACTATAAAATCATTAGGACCCTACTATGCATACAATGCCATCATAGATAAAATACTATAAACTCTTCTATTGATATGATGCGGATGGTCGCCTTAGTATGTATATTAAAGATAGAGGTGAGAACATTGGCAGTACTGATTCCAGTACACTGGATAATATCAGCTTAAGAATACGAGAAGCCTCTACTCGTGGTAGTCAGTTATTAAATTGATGGGTGATTTACAATTTGATTTTTTAAACAGGATATAATATTAATTGATGGCATCCCCATCAAAATCAAAATGATCCCTGCTCGTGATGTTTTCACACTGATGACAAAGCCTGGTGTTACTGAAGAGCATCTAAAGGAAATTAAATGAATCGGGCTTTAGGCCACTTTTGTGCACATACAGGCTAAATTGGGCCAGGAGAGCCTCCTGAGGATGGTGAGATGAGTGAGATGACACTACATTCCAGACAAAGGATTCGAAATTCGAACCCTGGTGGTTTGAGGTCGAGCACGCTACCTCTCGGTCGCAGAGGCTCCCCACAATACTGAGTTTTACGGGTAGGTGGGGAAGAAACATTTTTGTTTCTTTCAAACCGCCGAGACCGGGAAACAAACCCCGAATTCTGGCGTGAAAGGCAGTGGTGCTAACCACTACCCTAGGCCTCCCGCCCACTGAAGAGCATAGTTTGAAACTGGTAAAACTTTATCAGATATTTGTTATTACCATATGGCTCCAAATATTATACAGGCGCACAAGAAGGTTTTACAATTAAATAATACCCAACTCAAAGGAGTGTCATCAATAAATTTCGTGTTGATAAAGGCTACCAGTCGGCTCGTAGTAGCTCTAACCTATTTTCTGACCAAATACCAGACAAAATATCTTTGTGTATGGTTAAAACTAAAGCATACGATGGTTCAAGAGATACGAACCCCTTCTACTTTCAACATTTTAATGTTAATCATAATTATAGCCTATTTATTAAACAACAGACGTATTAGTCAGGTTGACTATGTTAAAATAAAGTTTCTTTGGAAGTGTCTGTTAATTTTGATCTTTCTACATTTTTTGATACTTTAGAGTGTTCTGAGTCGGAAAATCGATGTTTCCATTTTTTTCGAAAAATGGAAATAGTCGCCATTTTGTTTTTCAAAATGGCCGCCATATAAACACTATTCATACATTATCTCAGCTTCCAAGTGAGCTACAGTCACAAAATTAAAACCTAAACATACATTTTCGGGCGTGACATATCCATTCATAACACTCATGTTACTGCAATTATGTATCATTTCGATGTAATAATTGGCTTGATATAAAGAAAATATGCATTTATTGTTCAGTTGGCATGTCTAATCTACATATTGTTGAAATGTATAATATTGTAGAAACAATGTTATAGTCCGAGGTAGAGGTGACCTAACCTTGTTTTGTTACACATATAATGTTTTTTGATGTTTCTTATATATTTTTTTGTGATGAATTCGAATTCGATGGGTGTCAGCTTGACAAATTTCAGGGTCAAAGGTCAATTTCAAGGTCAAATATTATTTTTCAACAAATGAAGCTAGGAACAAGTGTAATACCTCATTTTCATATGATTTTTGATGAGCAATCCATTTCGAAAATTATTTTGATTATTCAAGGTCATCTTCAAGGTCAAAAGGTCAATTTCAAGGTCAAGTATTAGAAAATATCATTTTTAACAAATGAAGCTAGGAACAAGTGTAATACCTCTTTTTCAGGTGATTCTGCTTAGAAAATCCATTTCTGGTATTATTTTGATGATTTGAGGTGATAATCAAGGTCAATTCCAAGGTCAAATATGATTTTACCATACATGCTACAAAATGGAGCAAATTGTTTTGGTGTCATTTTAACAACATTATTTTAGTTTGGTTATCATTAATGTGGAATGAGCAGGTGATGAGAAGGCGCTAAGGGGTAATGGAGAGGCATTAAAGTGCGACAAAGTGTGCTAAAAAGTGGTGGGGAGGCAGTAAAGGGGTTTGTGGAACAGAGTTAGAGGCGATGAGAAAGCATTAAATGACAATGGAAATACGTTATCGGGCGATAGAGCGGCGTTAACGTGTGATGGCACTCAAGGACCAGTAGAAGGCGTTAAAGGCAACAGAGTTGTTAAAGGGTCACCGAGAAACGTCAAAGGGTGACGGAAAGGTGTTAAATGACGAAGAAATGTCGACGGAGATGCGTTAAAGGATGGCAAAAAGACTTTAAAAACAACGGAGATGCGCTATGGGGCGATGAAAAGGTGTTAAAAAGGAAAGAAAAAAACAAAGGTCGATGCAGAAGCTTTGAAGGACAATGGAGAGACGCTAAAAGGCTCCACAAGGGCGCTAAATAGCGACGGAGAGGCTTTAAAGGGCAATGGGGAGGCATTCAGTGCGAAGAAAAGGCGTTAAAGGGTGAATTCGAAGCGGCGCTAAACTAAAATCACGTTCTGGGTGAAGATGAGACATTGAACAACTACGTAAAGGCCTTCAATTGCAACTAAGAGGTGTTAAACTAAATGCACTACGAAGACGCATAATATATATAAAAGGATGATGTCAATATTGTTAAAGTGCAACGGGAGTGTGTTTCCATTGGCCTTCAATGTCTCCCCATAGCCCTTTGACGCACTCCCATTGTCATTTAACAGTTCTTCGTTGCCCTATGAACACTGTGTGTTCTTTAATGCCTCCTCATCACCATTTAATTTGAACCCAACACAATTGAAATTATCCAGTCGAAATCACACCTAAACGAGGTATTACATAGGCCTACACGCTCCAACTTGTAGCATATAGTAAGTAAGTAAATCATCTATTAAAGTCTCATTCTTATACTACAAAGATCACTCAGAGTTTGAGAGACACATACTAAAATAAACCTTGAAATTGACCTTTTGATCCATCTAAAAGAGATGGCTTTTTCAGTCAAAATCTGATGAAACAGAGGTATTACTCATGTTCCTAGCTATATTTGCTAAAAATAACATTTCCTTCACTTGATCTTGAAATTGACCTTTTTATCTTGAAGATGACGTTGAATCATCAAAACTTTACCATCACCAAGACACAGACTCCTTGGAATTGCCCTTTCGACCTTGAAGATGACCTTGACTCATTAAAATAATACTATAAATGGATTTTACGGTCCAAATCCCATGCAAAAATAGGCATTACGCTTTATCCTACTTTTATTTGTTAAAAATGATATTTTCGCTTACTTCACCATGAAATTGACCTTTTGACCTTGAGGATGACCTCAAGTCATGAAAAGAATATAAGAAATGAATTGTTCAGTCGAGATCACATGCAAATGAGGTATTACTGTTATTCCTTGCATTTGCAACCGACCCTAACCCAGAATTCGACACAGGCTCAATGGATAGGTCAAGCAACTCACCGAGATTCATCAACTAAAATGATGCGACATTTGGTGGTGTCTCGGAGCTATTACCCATTTGGGGATGATTAGTTATCAAGGGCCACAGGTGCTTGTGATTGTCATGTAACTATGGTATATAAGTCGATTTGGTCAGTCAGGCTGATTATATCCGGACCAAATGAGAGGAAGTTGGTCTCACAGCCGTGTCAAGTAGTTCTACGACCAATACAGACGTGTTGTGTCACACAACATATACAGACTGCACAGTATTCGCACTGCATATAATAAAAATGAGCTCCGGTTGGCCTCGCCGAAAAATTATTACATAAAAAATAATAATAATCTTCTGTCTGATTGTCAAAGGGTACCATGGCTCCTCCGCTTAACAGCACAGATAATACAAGATTCACATCAGTGCTGAAATATGATTTTCAACATATATATACTACAAATTGGAGCACATATAATACCTCTTTTGGGTGTGAATATGACTGAATAATATAATTCTCTTCAAATAAATAAACATGCTCAAGATGAAAAGATCAAGTGACGGCAAGGTGTTTAAGGGCAACGAAGAGGCGTTAAAGAGCGACGGGGTAGCTTTGATGGTTGATGAGGAAAATGAGAAGAATGCATATTAAAGGGAACGGGGAGGCGGAAAGGGCCATGAAGATGCGTTACAGTACTGGTTGCATGGTAAGGTGGCAGACAGGCATTAAGGAGCTACGAAGAGGCATTAAAGGGAGATGAGGAATCATTTAAAGATAATAGGAGGGCGATGGAGAAGCATTGAAGGGTGATGGGAATACACTCTCGTCACACTTTAATGCTTTTTGTCGAATTTTATGCGTCTCCCTAGCACATTTTGTTTAACGTCTTTTCTTGGCAATTGAAGGCTTTTCCATCGCCCTTTAACGCTTCTTCTTCGTTCTGACATGCTTTAAGTTTAACGCCTCTTCGTTGCAATTGCAGGCCTTTCTGTTGCCCTTTTAGGCTTCTAAACACCTCTCCATTGCTCTTTAACTCTCTGTCACCGTTAAACGCCTCTCCATCAATATTTAACGCCTTCCCATTGCCATTTAACGCCTCTGTGGCACCTTTTAGCACTTCTTTATTGCTCTTCAATGCTTCTGGGTCGACCTTCATCATTCATTTGTCCTGTAACGCCTTTCCGTTGCCCTTTAGTGCCTATTCGTCGCCATTTAAAGCCTTTCTGTCGCCCTTCAACGCCTCTTCGTCACCATTTAGTGCCTCTCCGTCGTCGTTAATGCCTTTTCCTCACCCTTAAATACCCACACATCCCTTTTAACGCTTTTTATCGTCCCTTAACACTTCGTAGTCAATCTTAAACGCCTCTTCATCGCCCTTTACTACCTTCCCATCAACATTTACCGCCTTCACATCACTATTTGGCGCCTCTCCATCACAATTTAACCCACCTGCAGCGCCTTCTAACGCCTCTCCATCACCTTTTAATGCATCTCCAGCAACCTTTAGCACTTTTTCTTCACCGTTTAACGCCTGTCCATCGCCCTTTGACGTCTCTCGGTCGCCATTTAACTATTTCTCTGTCGTCTCTTCTCACCCTTAAACGCCTATCCACCACCCTTTAACACTTGTTAACGTACTTCCAGTGGTATTTAACGCCTCCTCGTCGCCCTCTAACGCAATTCTATAGCTCTTTAATGTCACCTTTAATGCATTTGCATCACTCCCTAATGCCTCATCATTGCCTCCTCGTCGCCCTCTAACGCAATTCTATAGCTCTTTAATGTCACCTTTAATGCATTTGCATCACTCCCAAATGCCTCATCATTGCCCTTTAGCGCTTCCTCTATGCCCTTTAACGCCTTCCTGTCACATTTTTAGCGACCTGTCGCCACCCTTTAACGCCTCCCTATTGTCTTTTAACGTCTCTCTGTCACTTTTTAACGCTTCTCCATTGACCTGTAGCGCTCTGCAGTGTCACTCTTTAACGCCTCTCCATGACCCTTTAACACCTTCTCGTCGTGTAATCATTTGATGATGCTTAATCATTAAAACCCTACTAAAATTAGATTATCTAGTCAAAATCACACCAACATAATGTATTGCACGTGCCCCAGTTTGTAGCATGTTAAAATCATATTTGACCTTGAAATTGACCTAGGGGATCACCTGAAATCACCAAAATTACATGAAAAAATGTATTAGACTCGTTCCTGGCTTTATTTGTTAAAAAATGATATTTTCACATTTGTGACCTCGGAATTTACTTTTTGATGATCTTGAATTGAAACTGATCCTGAAAATCCCATGGAAAAGATGGATTAAACATTCCTATTTGACTTTGAAATTGACCTTTTGACCTTGAAGATGACCTTGAATAAACGAAATAATTTTAGAAATGGATTGCCTGGTCAAAATCACATGAAAATGAGGTATTTCACCTGTTCCTAGCTTCATTTCTTGAAAAATAATATTTGACCTTTAAATTGACCTTCGACGTTGAATTTCCAAAAATGCCCAGATTTTTCAAGCTGGCACTCATCTGATATGTATTCAGCAAAAAATAATATAAAAGAAACATCAAAGAAATATTGTATATGTAACAAAACAAGGTTAGTTCATTTTTATATAAATCTCAGAACTGGATATATAGGCGAAATATGCTAAATTTTGCGGCCATTTTTAAAACAAAGATTGCGGCCATTTCAAATTTTACAAAGCAAAATGGAAACATCCAGTTTTTAATATAAGATACATCAAAGTATCCAAAAATGTCCCAAAACCAAAATTAACAGCGACGTCCCACGAAATGACATAGTGAACCTGACTATATCCCTAACCAGCCACTAAAACCTTATTTCAAAACAGAAAAACTATGTAGATTGTTGCAGCGCCTTCTTTAGAGGTGAATATTAATATAAGTCACCCAATATATCATATGAGGAGTTTAGAAAGGGTACTGCTATATTCGAACTAGATATTGACGCGGAATTAGAAAATTCAAACGTGCAATCAATGAAACAGGTTGGAGAAGGTTGTATTGAATTGAGATTTGAGGACGTGTTAGCTGATAACATAACTGTAATTATTAACGGAACATTTCGTGGAATTGTGGAGATATCAGGATCAGGTGAAGTCTCAAAAAGATGAATAGTGATACATTACGGGGATACGCCAGGAAGCTGGACTTGAATCTGCATATCTGTTCTACAGATACTATTACATTATCTGACACACCAGTGACTGTTAACACGGGAACTTCAACACAACCTGGAAGACATTGGGTTGTGATTGAACTGCATGGCTGTTACTTTGATAGTAAAGTTAGTTTGATAGTAAAATAAAATAACCAATATAATAACATTTAATAAGACAAGGTTTCAAAGTGAACTGTTAATGTGAAAAGTGAAAAGTTCATGTGGATTGTACTGTTTATATTACCTATACCATAGATAAACACACTCCTATGAAAACACTATAAATGAATTAAGTTCAAGATCGATTGCTGATAATGAAATCTTTTTATTGAATTTCTTCCTTGGATATGTATTCTAATAACGATAAAAAGATATTCATGTAGCAATCATTAGCATAAGCCGTATGAGAAGTTTGTTTGTTTAAATGCTTATTGAGTTGATAACATATACTTACACAACCAGTATTAGTGAAATCAGGTTTTAGCAATGTTGAATCCACTGGGGGTTTTTTAAGATAATAATTTGAGTAAAAAACAACAGCAGTTGTAAATTGGTAGAAAATAAGCATATTATACCTACGAGGGTTTAATATAACAGTGCACTAAATGCTCTCAGGGTACCTCTAATGAAATAAAATGTTAAATGACTTTAGCGCTTTGTTAGTCTAAATAAGTTGAAAGACAAGACGGCAGGTCATATAATATGGAATAGCTTGTATAAGAAAGTACTAACTCAATTTATTATTGTATAACGGCCAAGTTGAGAGTCAATGTCTATATGGTGTTTATTTTATTAATCGAACAGCACATTTTTTTTATTTTTCCGCACAGCACATTCGCACAGCACATAACATGCGGATAAATGAAACTGCTAATGAGTTACTATAGTAGACAGCTTATTGCTCGCATTTGCGTTACATCAAATAAATAGCCTACAGAAATATTTTGAAATTTTCGAACGACCAAGGTGAATATGAGAGACCACGGCATTCGTGAGTCCAACATGCTTCTCTAAAATTTAGTTACATTACATTGTGAAATGTTCGATACTCTGATATGCACTGAATCTTTCATTTTTTTCCAGCCGATTTATGACGGCCATCTTGGAATTTTAAGTGGCCACCATGAAATCACTATCTGTGAAATATTTCCGGACATATATAAAAATCCTAAAGAAAATTTGTTAGTGATTAACATGTTTAACATATAGGTCTTTGTCTTAGATAAAAAAAGTAAAAATGCAAAATGTTATCAACCAACTGCATGTTTAGTTGTTTAGCATGTAAGGAAACCATTTGTGAAAGTCATACATATACATTATATTATTTGTGTGAATTATTTACACTCACGTTGACAAAATATAATTTCTCTACAATACATAAATGGCTATGTTGGTCAGGTATCTTCGAAATCATGGCAGGGATCACCACAGGTTGATCATTCGATAACTTGATGCACAGTTAGCGCTAGTGACATCTTACCTATTCGTATACAGACACCATTTCATGCATATGTGTGAAAACTTAAGTCAATGACATGAGGATAACGATGGCAATCCTTAGAGATCCTTAAGATAGACTTATGATCCTGTTTAATATTACAAAGTCACACGCAAAAGTCCACACTAGTTGGAAAGAAGAATATTCGGTGGGCTTTTCAGTGGGTGAAATTACTATTAACTTACAGTGTTATAATGATTGAACAAAAAACTAATATCATTTGTTTTAAAATTGAAAATTAATCATGCACTTTTCACGGTAAATATGAAGATATATATCTAACATGTTTGTTAGAACCAAAAAATCACATGTGCAATCATGTTGCTGACATGATGATCAACTTTCATGGCTTTCAATGAAATTCAATCATCTTGAGCCTTTGGAAATAATATTACTATACCATAATCCTATGAAAACATATTTGTAATCAGGGATTATAGCTATAAGAGACTTCAAATACCAAATTTAAAATCAATACACATACATCATAGTAGAGGATTAATGACTTATAAATCGCAATTATCGGGTATATAAGTTATGTCACTCAGTACTCAAACAGGTTGGCTACGTGACAGCTTTTAATGGAATACAATTACTTTTGAAAAATTTGGCTCGACAACATCTGGATATCACTAAAAGTACACGTTCAAGCAAGACGTATATGTGTATACGAAATTATCATGGCATCGTTTCTTTGGCTTATTTTTTCTTATTTGGAAACCATGATAAATTAAATTGTAGAACAATATATGTTATTAGAGAATATGTCATCCATGGTTCCAAGAGTCCTAGAAAGAGCACAGGAATAGATGAAACGCAAGGTGAAGGAGGCCATCCACATCAAGCAGAGAGCCCCTTCCATGAACAGAGACCGCCGTAGTCTAGTGGTTAGAGCTGCGGGCACAAAGTCGGGAGGTTGTGGGTTCGAATCCCACATCGGACATGATGGGGATTTTTCTACAACCGGCCCCAACCCAGGGTGATTAGCCACCTAGGGCCCGCTGGTGCTTGTGATAGCCGGGCCCAGGTAACTCTGGGATATAGGTCCGGTGGTCAGTCGGATTGAGGTCAGACTGATTATATCCGGACCAAGTGACATGAAGTTGGTCTCACAGCCCTGTCAAGTAGTCCCACGACCAATAGGGAACTGATGTGTCAACCCACATAGACTGCACATGCACAGCACTCGCACTGCATATAATAAAAAATGAGCCCCGGTTGAGCTCGCAAAAATATTTAAAAAAAATGAACAGAGACCAGAGCTACCAGCTGCCACCCATCTATGGTCAGATCATTCCGCGACCACCACCATCTAAGCCGAATCACTCACCCTGATCATTGCGTGATCAAGATCTGCTGAAGGCAGATCGAAACGTCGCAATCGTTTCAAAGTGAGTAAAATTTAACCACTTTCAATAAATAGTAAATCGGCAATTATTCCGCTGTGATGAACTGACACATGGGACTGTCTTCATCTCCTATTTTCATCTTTCCAATATCATTTAACAAGTTTAACTCAGCCTCATCCAGATTCCATTCCGATGCTTCAAGATAAAATTCCATTCTGAAAAAGAAAATCATAAGCTATATAGCAACTAGATGCCTGCTCTAAAGCGATTTTAAAGTTCAGTTATGAGCTTAGCTGCTAAATCACTGTTCTGGTTAAGATAGCCTTAACCATGTTAACTCTGCACTGCAAAGCCAAATCATTGGTTTTGCAACGTAGAAATGTATCAGTTTGTTTGTCAGAAACGATATATTATACAGTAGTGAAGGTTTTGAAGATAGACATATTTTTTTATCGAGACCCCCATCCCCTAAAATGTGTATACAGGCCTTCATCTAGCGTTCTAGAAAGACCATCATACTTTTTTAGACCTTTATTGTATCTAAGTAAAAACTATAAACCAATTTAGCCACTCAAACTAGTACTCAATCGCAAAAAAAGTTTAATTATAAGAGCATAAAATAACAAGTTTAATATATAAAAAGCGGCGGCTATCTTGGATTTATCATTCAACTATTTGTTAAATCGTCCCGAAAACATAAAAACGTATTCTTTGACCCAAAATATGCCAAAACCATGTATTTTACATTATTGTTGGTTTTATAGATACAAATATATTTTAAGTTTACGTCTCGATATCAAGCCCCCCCCCCCTCCCTCTTTAGAATGGATATATGTACTGGCCTTCAGCTGACTTTCTGGAACGGCCATCAGAGTTTTTTAGACCACTGGCATTACCCGATAACATTGCAAGGCTCTGACACAGAGATCTTCCTTCATTTTTAAATGTAATAGTTCTAATACGATCCGTGTTTTTCGGTAGGCGGCGCGCGGGACGTATATCCACAGCTGGCTGTGGATATAGAATGGCGGTCAGTGTAACCGAGCCTATGGCGAAGTTAGGCAGCTCAATCATGCCGGGTACCCTGAGATATGCATCTAAGTTAAATAACACAAAAAGTTTAGTGACCCCAAATGGTGGTAAATCGGAAAAAATGTTACATGATTGAATTGCATTGTTCTGAGAGAACGTAGCTCTCTAGTAATATCACTCACATTGCTAGTGACGTTCTTTTCATTAACAATATAGACATGGTTGATTCTCACAACTGATGTATGAGTAAGTCTACCAAGAATCCATATGTTGGGTCTAAAGCCATACTCGAATTTATGGGGCTAGCTTTAAGTTTATCATGGCAACCAAGCCGTCGTCGATACATTAGATAGGCTTTAGTATGTGAATAAACTCACTTAGGGAGACGGTACGCCATGCCCACCCAGCCCCACATTGAGCCAATATTGCGTCAATGTCTCGTGTTCGCTGGGTGATAAGACGACATCTATTTCCCACATAAAGAAGTTTTTTGAGACCACTGAAATTCGACTCAAATCCCAGGAAAAACAAATGTAGGCCTACCATTATTTGAATTCCGTTTTGCGTTATATTTGATTGCAATATTAATATTTTTGTTATTGATTATGTGTATTTTTATTGTAAAATTATACTTAAAAAAGCGCCCCTATTATCAGATTATGGTGTATCCATGGCATTAAAAATGATTATGTGATTCTCATACAAACGTAAGTGGAAGCAAGTGATCAATAAACCATTATTATTAGTAGTAGTTTCCATTATCCTATTTAGGATATAGTAAAGAAGTACATACGTCTGGAAAGATGTTACTTATGTGTTGCAATATTATCAAAGTATTATCCTTATCTTTTTTTTTGTAGCAGCTCCCGTCATAATAATTTATTATGCTGAGCACTTTAAATAGTCATTGTAACATTTGCACAGTAGATCTTAAACTACTGTTCATGAATTTATAGGGACTACATTATGCAGTAAGTAATCAATGACAATAGCAGTGGTTCCGAGTGTTGGGTCAGGGATGTCTGCTATGACCGGTATGTAAATGCATATAATTAATATAGCTTATATTTCTGAAAACAAACAAATTCAAGCCCTGTGGTCGCTAGGGGTGGGGGGGGGGGCATTATGTAGGCCTACATGTAGGTGTTCCATGTCTGGAATTGTTCAGCTCAGATTACTCTTTATGTATACCAAGTTTCATGCGTTTAACTTAAAGTGCAAGGTTTTGGGGATTAACAGGCCACTATAGGCAAACCATCACCCCATGTTAATTAAATCTAAGTACACCTGCTCATTTTTATATTTACCTATGTGTATCACAGAGTCTAATAAAAAGGACTGATATCCCAACAAACACAAACCATTTGTAAAACATTTATACAACGACGGCCCAACGTCTTTGACGTTGGTCCAACATAGTATAAATGTTATACAAATGTTTTGTGTTTGCTGGGATGGTGACATGATAAAATCTTACTCACATTTGTAACGATGTTTTGTTCTGTTGGAATGAAGATAACATGGTCATGGTGGATCCACGCAACCGATATCTGAGCAAATCCACCAAAGATCCATAAGTTGGATCGAGTGTCATCCTGAGTAAATCAAATTGGTTTCGTTTCTTTTGCTTCAACTAAATGTGAAATACTCATATATGAATAAAATGATTATGATTAGAATTACATCGTAACAAACTGTTACCTTGTAATCATGAATAATATTTTAGTAGGCTTGCTAAGACTTTAAAATATGTGAAAACCTGCATTTTTTAGTACAAATGTTTCCTTTGTCATATATATTCTCTATAATCTTATGCAACTTTTAAGATAAGAACACAACCTGTGGCGGCCTTATTTTGCCCTCATTTGCTTAAATTCAAGATGGCCGCCAAAAATATAAATTTCTGATTTCTAATTATTGACAACCATGTCAAAAATAAGAAATACGGGAATTTATATATTTAGCCGTCCCGGTATTTCGTCAGAAACACAGAGAAATATGACACCCTGCTCGCTCTCGATATTTTTATTATGTCTGGGTGATTTAGATTATATTTCCCCTTCTACAGCCGTTTTTAGCCTGTGTAACCTTCAAACAAGAACATTTAGACAAATGAGTATTAACCATTGAAGCGCTGAATTAATTTGTAAAAAAAAACATCGCAACCAAAGTTTTTTTTTAATTTGATGTCATCATAAATGTCTTAGTCAGGTCTTTCCGATTCATTTTCATACCTTTGTTATGGGTCTACGGTCATTAGAAATATGTTGATTCTTACAGTGCTGAGATCGACTTTAGTCGACAGAATCTGACGTCTACAGACGTCAGATTCTGACGACTAAGGTCGATCACCGCGCTGTAAGGGTTAAATTGCTAGAATCGCATATGTTTTGATTCCAAATGTAAATATTGAAGTTAGTATTAGCCCCATAGAGTTGTGGATCGTGGCAGAAAGACACAACTTCAAATGGATCAAAATTTGAATTATACAATTTAATGTTCTAAGGGCTCAGTCTGAAAGGCTAACTCTTAGAATTGACTGTTATACCCACTTTAAGTTGTCTCTCGCTACCGCAACTCACAGCATGTCTCTTCGTCATCACCTTCTGCCACTGACTGACTAGGAAGTGCACGTCAGATGCTATTTTATAGTACAGGACACCAGCATCATGGCGCAAGATACATTTTAGTTATAATATTTTTTTCTGATTAGTCAATAGCAAACATGCTCACTGTTATATATTTTATACCGTCCTTTCAGATTAAGTGGGCATAATTATGGTAGATATTACGCCCCCAAATAATTCTGGGATGATTTATTATTCTTTAAATCTAAATTATTATTCTGTATTGTTACCACAAACAATGCGATATAAATTATGATCAATCTTACTATGTTAATTGAGCTACAGGTAATTTCATTGCACCCACCTTTCGATAGCTTAACTAATGTGCTGACGTTGTCATCCATTATAAACTGTATTGCTGACGCACAATTAGTCTCGATCGAAACAGCCGCACTCTGATATACCTTGTGAATACTTATGACAGTGTGTATCAGTTTGACACGCTTCACCCTTTGCCTGCTAATCACGACAAAAATCGTTTTTAAAACGTTTTATTAGCTGATTTAATCACTTTTATTAAGAACAAAATGACTGTTCAAACATTTGTAAACGTTTGGTCTCAACTTAAATACATATGTGTAATTTTCAACCACTTGAGGTTGTTGATCGCAGTAGCGTGACGCAACCTCAAGTGGTTATAAATTAAATAAATTAACTTAACAGAATAAAGGTTAACACATTTAATCAATAATTTTAAGAGATAGTTAAGTTCGCTTTGCAATGGCTAGATGAGAATTAAAGCACACATTTATGAGGCGAGCGATGTAAATTAAGCATTAAAACAAATGTTAATGTGGTGAGTTATCGGTCACCAATCCCTTCTAACCCTTCAATGGCTGAATCATAAATACTTGTATTTAAAACCTGTACCTACTTGAGATTGTCTCCGGTTTCAACTGAATTAAAATTAATCACAAATGTGCAAGTGAAATCAAAACATTTACTGTACATGTAGATTCCGTAATATTCGCGATGTTTTAATTTTCGCGAATTTCGCCAGGAGGACAAATTCGCGAATTTAAGAATCTCGCGAAAATTATTATTATGAGCACAACTAAGCTATCATCAAAAACGCGATTAGCACTTCAAATGTTAACCCTTTACCCGCTAAGTTATTTTATGTAAATTTGCTACCGCAACCCACAACTTTAAGTGGGAAACTATTTATTTGTTGAATTTGGGACCACAAATATGCAAATCTTTAAATTAACACTCATATAATTTCCAATAACGGGTTAACATGCTGGACGGCTGGATAAGTCGTTGCATTTTCATTTGTATTTAAATGTGAGTGAGTGAGTGAGTGAGTGAGTGAGTGAGTGAGTGAGTGAGTGAGTGAGTGAGTGAGTGAGTGAGTGAGTGAGTGAGTGAGTGAGTGAGTGAGTGAGTGAGTGAGTGAGTGAGTGAGTGAGTGAGTGAGTGAGTGAGTGAGTGAGTGAGTGAGTGAGTGAGTGAGTGAGTGAGTGAGTGAGTGAGTGAGTGAGTCAGTCTGTCAGTCTGTCAGTCTGTCAGTCGGTCGGTCGGTCGGTCGGTCGGTCGGTCGGTCGGTCGGTCGGTCGGTCGGTCGGTCGGTCGGTCGGTCGGTCGGTCGGTCGGTCGGTCGGTCGGTCGGTCGGTCGGTCGGTCGGTCGGTCGGTCGGTCGGTCGGTCGGTCGGTCGGTCGGTCGGTCGGTCGGTCGGTCAGTCAGTCTGTCAGTCAGTCAGTCAGTCAGTCAGTCAGTCGGTCAGTCAGTCAGTCAGTGAAACTCATTTTATTACATGTCTATATGCAGATATATCTGTATATGCAAAATCGCTACGACCGGTGACAGGATCGGTAAGGATTCGAACCCCGTAGTCCTTTATCTTTTAATAAAAAGCTGAGCAGCCGAACCTGGATATATTTTATTGATTTGACATGATAGGAAATAATAAAAATATAATAATAAGAAATAGAATAAACCACAAAACTATATAATCATTAATAAACAAAGTAAAGAAAACATACACAAATTTGCAACTGAGCTTGCATCAGAAAACTTATTAGACAGTCTTGATCACGATCTAGATGCAGACCCAGAAACTAATTATAATATTTTCGAAGCCATAGTAGACAATTATAGAACTAGATGCTTTCCCAATAAAATTATTAATTTCAATAAGGTAAAACATGAACAAAATAGTTAGATAAGTATTTGTATTTTTAATCTATAAAATTTCGAAATTATTTATATAGAAGAATGCGGATAAGCCCACCGGATAGTGAGGCACATAATATACTTGAAGTTTATTTAAATACTTATAATAAAATATTAATAAAAACTATTAGACTTGCTAAACGCAACTAGTATCATAATCTGTTTAAAAAGTATAGTAACAATATAAAACAAACCTGGACAGAAATAAATATTATGCTGAATAAAGCCAAAAATAAAATACAAATTCCACACTACTTTAAACTGTTACAGAAACAGTTGTTGACAAAATCATAACCAACTTAAACAGCAAAACTAGCTTTGGGAATGATGGTATATCTACTTTGGTATTTAAATCAATTAACAATATTATTACAAAGCCATTAACCAAAAAATCAATCAAACCATCAAGAAAGGAATATTTCCTAAAAAAATAACCAAAGTAGTACCGATTTACAAAGGAGGTGATGATACTATGTTCACTAATTACGGTCCCATATAACTTCTTCCAGCTGCTTCGAAGGTTTTGAAACGGTTATACATGACCAGCTCTATTCCTATTTTGAAGATAACCATTTATTTTGCAGAACTCAGTGGGGATTAAAAAAAACGGAATTAGCTTGTTTAGAATTAACTAATAAATTATATATGGATTAATGGATAGAAGTAATATACCAATTGGACTATTTCTGGATCTTTCAAAAGCCTTTGATATATTAAATCACCAAATTTTAATTAAAAAGTTAGATTGTTATGGGGTATCAAGACAGGCCAACAAATTATTAACAAATTATTTATCTTGATAACTGTAAATATGATATACTCAACGTTACCAATGGCGTTCCACAAGGGTCAATTTTAGGGCCATTGCTTTTTATAATCTATATTAATGACATTATTAACTCTACTACAATTGATCTCTATGATACAGATTTTGAGATAATGATAAATAAAGGGTTAGGAAAAAATACATTAAGGCTAAAATTAAACAAACTATCTTTAAATGTTGAAGTCAAATTTTATGTTTTTTCACCAACCAAAAACAAAAATATGTATTCCAACAATACAAATCGAAGATACTAAAATAAACTGTGCAAAAAGTGTACCTTTTAAATAAATCAAAATGTTATCTGGAATGATCACATAGAAAAGGTTTCTTGTAAAATAATAAAAGTAATTGGCATTATCCACAGAATAAAATGATATGTACTCAAAATGATATTAATTCAACTATATAAAACATAAATCCTCCCGCATAATAATTATGGTATTTTAATTTGGGATCACCAGCATGATACAATTATGCAGTTACAAAAAAAAACACGTTTATGCCTATTACATTAAGCAGATATTTAGCTCATTCTGAACCTATAATTAAAAGTTTAAATTTTCTAAAAATAACGGATATGTTTAAACTGTGTCAAATTAAATTTTACTATAAATACATCATTAGTCAAA
The DNA here is from genome assembly GCA_964017125.1 of Flabesymbios commensalis. Lineage (NCBI taxonomy): Eukaryota > Metazoa > Annelida > Polychaeta > Terebellida > Flabelligeridae > Flabesymbios > Flabesymbios commensalis. The sequence goes on from OZ024903.1 coordinate 26,434,502, forward strand.
ATTTAACAGAATATTTCCCAGGATTAAATTTCGCCAGGAAATGTCAAAGATACAACATTAGAAATATCAATGACCTGAATATAATAACCGTTAAATTTGAATTTGCTACTAAATGTATCTTGTACAGTATCCCAAAATGTAATAATTCATTACCGCCCCTTATCAAAGATAAAATTTTAACACATGGTTATTCAGGAGTTATAATTAATACACGTACTTATTTCATAAATTGTTATTAATAGCAGTGTTTTGTCTTAAATTGTCATGTAGGCAAACCATAAATTTTCATTATATTTAAGTGTTAATCTTTAATGTACTTAAAGAGGTTTTTAGCATCACGCGAACAGTAGACATAACTCAAGTTTTTGTCATACTCTCTCTTTCTTTTTTTGTTTAACTATAAATATATTAATATGTACCTGCACTGCTCTGTGGGGCCGATGTGCGGTGCCTGCTTACTTCCAAAGTAAGCGGATACTGCCTTTTGGCTTTGCAGAGCAGTGTAGCTCTATTACGTCGAAGATATTTATGTGCTGCTTTAGCGCTGCTACATGGTAATAAGGCATCGCGCAATATGTGGTCGGAGGCATTCTGTTCTCAGTGGGGAGCGGATGCGTCCTATCATGTATTGCGCGACGATCCTTGTTATTGTTGTTTGTTTTTGTCGTGTGACAAATAAATTGTTCTGAGTCTGAGTCTGTAATAACAGAAAAAAATTATTGGTCAAAGTATATTTTTTCAATTGCAAAAAGTTGATTCGTTTTATTTACGATATATGTTTTTTATGACCTCTGGTGGCTAGTACGGGTTATCGGTAATAACATAACACTGAAACATAACCTCCTGACAGTGGCGAAACCCATTTATTGTTTGAATAATTACTCATATTTGTAATTACGTTATACATTGTCACATTAGTTGCTGATTTATTATCTCCAAGACACGCAGCAGCAAAATAGTACAACACTGGAGCGCTGCATATGAGCCCAATTCAGCTTGACAAAGTCAATGTACTGTAACTGTTCACTGCTCGTTTTATTTGTACTGCAGAATCCAGGGGCGTGCCCATGGTTTTTTTTTTGTTTATTCATGAACCTCCCCTATGAAATCCCCTATGATATCCTCATTAATTCGACAATGGTTTAAATGACTTTAATGCATATGGCACACGTCACACATTTATATTAGACGGTATGTGCTAATACTAAACAGTATTTTATACAAGGGCTGCATTATTATAGGCTAATGATGAAACCTATTTTATGAAACCTATTTATTATATGTGCACATAAGAAATCGATATAAGATTATCCCAGCAAACACAAAGCATTTTTATAACATTTGTACAACGACGGCCCAACGTCGTCGACGTTAGCCCAACATTGTAGTCTACAAATGTTATACAAATATTTTGTATTTGCTGGGATGTTCATATTTTGTGCTCTACAGGTAAGCGGTTGCTTTCGGTACGGGAATCTTGCTTTCGGTAGTTGGCTTGCTTTCGGGTTTCATCATTTCATATATTGCGTACCGTATGTATGACAGTTATATTTGAAGTATTTGAGAAAATTCAACCCTACAGAATTGTAGTGCCAACGGTATGACGGGAGGTGATCAGCTGATCTAGTCCTATTACATTAAATAAATTCAAAATATGTAAATTGTATGCAAGCTTTCTATATGTTCAAAAGTTAAGCCTGTATCTGATTAATGTAAAAATGAAAATTACAACTAACGTTAATAAACTTTTACTTAAAGCAATATTTTCTCAGCTTAATTTCTAATACCCTGATGACATCGCGAGGTTCTGACACAGTGACCTCCATTTTCACATGGAATAAGTGTAGTTTTAATTCTGTAAAACTCAATGACCTTGACCTCCTTTGTTTTGACCTCCTTTGTTTTCACTTTCTTATATACCATTATGGTCACTGAGTTATTTATGTTTTACACTGGCGATATGTGTGAACGGATTATTGTGAGCTCCGTTTAGATTCAGGTTTTGTGGTACTTAACCAATACCTAAACCATATATTTTTTGCAATACTGATGTATAAGTATACTCACGAGCCAATATGAGTAATATTTATGATGTCTGATAAAGATCTGAAAGCAAAACGTACAAGAAAAAGTTCATCAGACAGCGAGTCTACAAAACCACCATCCAAGATGGCGAACAGGAAGAGTGATGAGTGTACAAAACCAGTAACGACCAAGATGGCGACCAAGAAAAATCAGACTCAGCTGGAAGGACATTACTGGATGAACTAAAGAAAGGGCAGCAATCACTGAAGGTATCGTTGAACAATCGCATTTCATCAATAACAACAGAGTTACTGGCTGCTATTGATACTAAAATTGAGGACATAAAGACTGAGATGAAAGAAGAAATAGATGGACAAGGATCAAAATTACATAATTTGGAGGAGAGAATGAAAAATATGAAGGATCATTTGAGTGAACAAGATTCGTTGGAGTGTGGTGGTGAGCAGTTCACAAGAGCTGGCCAGGCAGAGGCCGCCAGGGCATGCATGTCAAAAGCTGTCAAAGGCCTGAGGTATCGTACACTTGACCAAAAAGCACGTAGCCGCAGAAGCAATATCCTTGTGTTTAACGTAGCTGAGACTAAGGACGAGGATGTGGGCAATGGACTGGGTTCATTTATCCGTGACAACTTGAAAGTGACGTCAGAGGTAGCTATTCAGCGAGTTCATCGTTTAGGACGCCCAAAGAGAGACGACAAGCCACGTGCCATCATTGTCTGCCTGCGTGATTACCCCGATATGGACTTGCTATTCAGAAATGCCAAACATCTGAAAGGCTCTAAATTGGGCCTGAGTCGTGACTACCCTGAGGAGATCAGAAAGGCACGTGGACGCCTTGAGCCGGCGCGTCGTCAAGCGAGGCGAGAAAACAAGCACGCAGTGATTGCCTACCCTGCCAAGCTGGTGGTGGACAAAGTGGTTGTCAAGGATGAGTTCGAAGATTGGTTCACCGCTATGCGCGCAGTGGACCCCACGCAGGACTAGGTGAGAGGGGGGTGACAATATTGTAGAAAGTGGTGTCCATGATTCGTACACACGTACACGAGAGGTTCAGACTGTTGTTGACCAGTAAACGCAACTACAAACTAAAAGACAGTGGCTTTGTACATATTTTAAAATCGTATGATATTGTTATGCTTTGTGAAACGTGGACCAATCAGCTCAGTGATTTATCCCTGGATGGCTATGAACACGTGGCTGTACATCGTACTAAGCACCCGAGGGCACGTCGTGACTCCGGGGGACTTGTTCTTTATTATAAATCAGAGATGGCCAAACATCTCTCAATCCTGAAGACAACTGGTGATTGTTTGCTATGGGTTAAACTGTCAAAAACATTTTTAAATATCGCTAAAGATTTGTATTTTTGTTTATGCTACGCAGCGCCCGTGGGTTCAAGTAGGGCTGAACCCTCAGGAAATATTTTTGATCAGATATTGACTGATTTATTAGATTTTGACACTAAATATCAAGATTCATTCATCCCCTTTATTTCAGGTGACTTGAACGCTTGAACGCCCGCACTAACCAACTAGATGATTGTCCTGTTGTTTTTGACCACATTGTTGATACTGATAAACGGTTAATACCTGATAGAGTATCGGAAGATACTAAACTGACCAATGAACATGGTGTTTTACTTCTTGAATTTAGCAAGCAAGCTGATTTGTCATTTTAAATGGTCGTGTAGATGACGATGCTGGGGTAGGTTAGTACACTTGTATAACGGCTAATGGTAGTAGTGTGGTTGACTATGTTTTATGTAGAGAAGAAGACTTTAATTTATTGCATTCATTCTGTGTCACTCCAGCAACTGTTCATTCAGATCATTGTCTTGTTGCATTTGTAATTAAAATACCAAATGGAAATTATAAACCCACCAAGGAAAGCTGTAATAGAAGAATGAATTTCAAATATCAGTGGAATGACGAGCACAAAGTGCAATTTTTATCCAATTTAAACACAGAAGATATGTGCCCAAAATTTATAGATTTATTTAACGAAATTGATACAGATTTAAGCTCAAATGATGTGAATAACTTAGTGAGTGATTTTTCTGATATAATAACGAAATGTGCAGATCCCTTCTTTGGTAAGACTATTTCTATCAAAGCCACTGACTCACTTAGACGTGGCAAACCAGACTGGATGACAGACGAATGTACACAACTGAAACATGATTTTTTAAATATGTTGAATCAACACCGTATATCTAAATCTGACGATTTGCGGACGAAGCTTGTAAAAGCAAGAAATAGATATACAATATACAGCATGTGCTAAACAGTGTCGCTTAAGATTTGACCAAGCAAAAACGCAACAACTAATTAACGCTGAAACATCAAATGCGCGTGATTTTTGGAAGTTATTGAGAGGTCGAAAACCAACTAACAGCTATTGTTTGGATGTAAATGATTTTTATACTTATTTTAAAAAGCTTGGTAATCCCGCAGATGTACATTTTATTGCTGATGAAGATGTTTTTGAATCTATTCGTTTATAAGACAACGGTGTACTTGTTGATTCAACTGACGAAATGAATGTTCCTATCACAGAAAGTGAAGTTATAAAAGCGATAAAACAGTTAAAACATGGTAAAAGTTCTGGGCCCGATTTACTCATTAATGATTTTTTTATCTACACATGTGATATATTAGCTAGTAAAATAACAGCTCTTTTTAATGTTATTCTTATGAGTGGTCACTTTCCAAAAAGTTGGACCGAAGGGGTCATTATACCAATTCATAAAAAAGGTAACAAGGGTGCAGTGGATAATTATAGAGGTATTACTCTTTTGAGTGTTTTTGGTAAATTATTTACACGAGTTTTAAATAATCGCTTAACATTTTGGGCTGAAAGTTATGTAATATTGATTGAAGAGCAAAGGGGTTTTCGCGAAAAAGATCTACCATTGACAACATATTTGTACTCCACAGTTTAATTAATCTGATAACAGAGAAAGGGGGAAAAGTTTATACAGCTTTTGTAGATTTTAGAAAAGCCTTTGATTATGTCAATAGGGACTGTCTATGGTCTAAGCTAATTACATCCGGTATACGTGGGAACATTTTAAATATAATTAGGAGTATGTATATTAAAGTTAAATCACAAGTTAAATATATGAGGGAAACTTCTGAAACATTTGAAAGTTTTCTGGGGGTTAGACAAGGAGAAAGTTTATCACCATTTTTATTTTGTCTGCTTGTCAACGACCTTAAATATTGTTTGGATTTTAAGGGTGTAGAAGGTGTTACAGTTGGTGATTTAAAACTATGTCTAATTTTATACGCTGATGACTCAACACTGATATCAGCCAACAGGGAAGGTATTCAAGACTCTTTGGACTGTTTATATGACTATTGTACTAAATGGGGACTATTTGTAAATGTGGACAAAACAAAGGTGGTTATATTTTGAAAGGGTGGTGTATTATCTCATAATGATTTTTGGTTTTATGGTGACACTAACCTTGAAATTGTTGATGTTATCAATTACCTTGGCCTTAATTTATCATACACAGGAATTGTTTCATGTACTCAAGGAAATATTGCTGATAGGGGTTTACGTGCTTTCTATGCTTTAAAACGTGACGTTTACGAATTGGTGAGCCCCAGCGCTCCTATGGTATGTAGGCTTTATGATAAACTTGTTGCTCCGGTCATTTTATATGCTTCTGAAATTTGGGGATTCCACGCTTCTCTAGCAGTTAAGAGAGTTCATTTGAAGTTCTGTAAATGGTTACTCAAAGTTCCAAACTGTACCACTAATGAAATGGTCTATGGAGAACTAGGACGTTTTCGAATGCTCATCAACAGGAAAATTAGAATTTTAAAATCTTGGGTGAAAATTGTTAACGGTAAGGCATGCCCATTGGTGAAACAAATGTATAATGTTTTGTACAATGCAACTCTAAGTGATAATCGTGTAATAAATTGGGCAAGTCTGGTTAAAAGTCTAATTAACAGTCTAGGGTTTGGACTCGTGTGGACCGAATAGTTTGTAGCGAGTGAGCTTTATTCTATAACTTCGTGTAAGCAAAGATTGTGTGACCAGTATATACAGCAATGGTTTGGAATTATAAGCCAAAGGTCGAGTTGTATGTTGTATAAGGATTTGCATATATCGTTTTCCTTTTCTGAGTATTTAAATATAACTATGCCACTTAAACACAGAATTGCACTTACAGATTTCGTACAAAAAAACACAGCCTTCCCAATGTTTTATTAAGTAGAGGGAGAAACAGGTTCGTGTATAATGCACGTTTATGTAGTACATGTGGCGTACTTGGCGACGAATACCATTGTATTTTTGAATGTCCGATATCTGACAGATTTAGACATATTCTACCCAAGCACTTTGTAACTCGGCCAAACATGTTTAAACTATTAACTTTATTTACATCCACTCATGGACCAACAGTGAGAAAACTAGCTAAATTTTTGTTTTTAGTAAACCCTCTATATTCTTTGTGATTTATCATTATTATTATTATTATTATTATTTTTAATGTTATCCTCCTAATAATTTACTATGTTCTTTTTTCTTTCCTCAATTCTCACAAATATATAGAACGGGCTGTTCTATGTATTTGTAGTTTTTTAATACCTGTCTTCTGGACGGGTACTTCGTTTGTACATATAGCAGTATTTGTATTATTATTATTATTTTTGTATTGTATGCTCACAGACTGTAATGTCTAATGCTAATAAACTGTTACTATTACTGAGTTGCCATTCAAAACGTTTCCGGTTTCACAGAATACGATCACTTACGATTTTAATGCCAACAGTGTGTGTTGGTACAACATTGACTAATGGTGCAAAAAGGTGCATTTATTAGCGAGGGGGCGGGGGCCCTATGGTAGTGGTTAGCACCGCTGCCTTTCACGCCAGAGTTCGGGGTTCGTTTCCCGGTCTCGGCGGTTTAAAAGAAACAAAAACTGTTTCTTCCCCATCGACGTGTGAAAGTCAGTATTGTAAGGAGCCTCCGTGACCGAGAGGTAGCGTGCTCGGCCTCAGACCGCCAAGGTCCGAATTTCGAATCGTGTGTCCGGAGGACAGTGTCATCCCAATCATCTCACCATCCTCAAGAGGTTTTCCCGGCCCAGTTTAGCCTATATGTGCACAAAGGTGGCCTAAAGCCCGATTCATTTCATTTCATTTATTTATTAGCGTGGGTGAGAATTCTCTGTACAATTGTGCACACATCCAGGTCCACCCTTTATGACTCTTTTGACTATGCAGGGCTGTTTCACTTCAACAGGATCTCATTTCCCAGTGGATTTCACATAGTTCACGTCTCCTTCTAAAGCCGTCCATATTTCTATTGTTTGTATGTTAAAACACAAGAATATGTTATATTGCACGTTGTTTATTGTGTTTCCCACATTTTAATCAACATTGGATATTTCGCCATTATAGCTTTTCGTGACATAGGCCTATCGATGCGATTATCAAACGGAATCGGGTTATCATGTTTAACAAATATAAAAAAAGACACATTTTCCCAATGTCATCAATAAAACATGCATTATGTCTTTATACTAATATGACCACTAACAGCTACGTATTTGATACATTTGATAACATCATTACCTAATTACACCGAAACATAAATATACATGCATGCCTTGACCGATTTGAAACATTTGATATCATAATTACCTGATCACACCGAGAAATAAAGATTCTTAACTTATTTTACCGCCTGCGCATTTGAAATATTTTTACAAAAAGACATGCGTTATACAATAACCGTTTTCTAAAACAATATCCTGTATTATTGAGACAACATCCTAGCAAATCTTAGCAAAACGATGCCCGTCAAACACGAGACATGAATCCAATGTTAGTTCAATGTTGGGCCAGCGTCCACATGTCTTCCACATGTCTTCTTTATAAAAGTCAGTCGACATCACCAGTCCGGCAGCTCGATCATGGCATTTGGAAAAATTAAGTTCAGTTGTCCAGAGGTCAGGCGATCCTGTTCCCGATGACTTGACCATGCCCACACTGACACCCTCTGTACCATGGGGGCGTGTAGGTTTGTTAACTGTCTCAGACCACGAACGTTGTAGAATACCTAAAACAGAAGGATTGCAATTTCAAAACAAACGAGACAAAAGTAGGATACAATTTTGTTGAACCCTTTCAAGTCCGAATTTACCATTCTCATCTCTTCACCCACTACAAGACTTGTAGTGGGTGAACATGACTTGGGGCGGGGGGGGGGTGGGGAGCAAACGAAAAAAACATTGTTTTCTTTAAACAGTTCCACGAAAATGTTCGTTTTAAAACCCCTAGGTGTAGGAAATGTAATCATTCTTCTTATATGAAAAATGATGATTTGAAGTATCCTGAAGGCTTAAAGGGCTTAAAGGCCAAGTACAATATCCTCGGCCAATCACACGCGTCATTTAGTCACGATACCTTTTTCAAATTAACAGATTCGGCATGGTCTGGAGAAGAGTACTTCACTTGAGCCTCATTATCATTTCCGTAAAATTAACTTGAAATGACTTTAAATTTATATTATGCGGATCCAACCAAAATTAAGCAAATCATCCCTTTAGAAATGAAAGGGTGTATTATGCCACTTTACAAATGGGCAGATACACCCTTTCATATCAGCTGATGAACCCTATCAGTGCGAAGACCGATTTTAGACGTCAGAATCTGACGTTTATCCCCCCACTGAAATAAGTAGATATTTATAATGGCTGTAGACTCATAACACAGGTATTCAAATGAAGCAGAATGATGAATTCAAATGGAAAAAAAAATCCTCAATGGTTCTCAATGGCTCAATGATCTCCATGGTTCATACAAAAGTATTTCCTTGTTGTGAAGTAAACCTGGTAACCGCCAAATTATTCACTTTAAATTTTCACCCACTTGAAGTTGTGTCTCGCTGACGCGATCGACAACGTCAAGTGAGTGAAAATTATTCAGATTTCACAAAATGGAGGTCAACTCTTTTAAAATCTTGCTGGTTGATGTCAAATTTCATCTTAAACATATTTAAAATTTGGTACTTAATGTGCTAATAAAAAATAAAAACCCGAATATATGCGGCACCGGTGGTTAAAGGGTTAAACTTCAACTTACCATTCCATGAGTTTCAATATTGATGAGATTTTGCTGATGCTCAGGTTTATTATCTGATAGAATACTGAGGGACTGTAACTGTACAATCTGGGGACGCACGGCGGAGAGCAGGCTGATGAGCTGAAGAACACTCAGATGAGTGCCCTTAAGATGAGCTCCCGTGATGGACACAGCTGGGAGTCTGATATTGCTCTCCTGTGGGGAAGTGGGTAACATGCGGCAATGGCACAATTTCACCCAACAACGCCTGCTAGCGGACATTGATGCCAGAAATTGACGTAAAGCTGGTATTGTCCATCTACAGTTATGCATCATTAACCGACTAACATCGTCTTCGATCTGAAAATCACAGACGTTACAGACTGACAATATGCATCGTGACTTATTAAGCCTATATATACGCTTCGTAGAAAGAGGAACGTATGAAATAATACGGAGAAGTGTGTATATTAAAATGTTATATAAACAAAAAAAAACAATTTAAAAATACAATGGCAAGGAGTACAACAGTAATAAAACATTCAGTATAATTAAATAATTATAAAATATAAAGCATTGATAAAGATAAAATATAAATTAAATCGTACTAATTAGCCTAAACATGGTAACCATTAAACATGTACGAAAATAATTTAAAATAATTATTTTACCCACTTCAAGTTGTGTCTCGCTACCGCGACCCACAACTTGAAGTAGGTAATCAATACTTATCTATATGTACAAATTAAATCAGAATATAATATGTAAACCTTGCAATTTTTTTATATTCATTTACTTACACATTTTCTTTTTGGAAAAAACTACAAAGGGCCATAGACGTGATGAACACTTTAAGGGGTTGAATTTCCCACACAATAACTTCATAGCTATGGTAACCATTGCCCACAGGGTACATGACGTTGTTGGGACGTTGAATCAACGTCAAAGACGTTGATTCAACGTTGCGACAACGTCGTGTATCCAGTGGGTGGCACTCACCGCAGGGTTGGACAGCTGGCCGTGGAATGTTTGATTTTCCAGATTTGTCACAACACTGGAGTTATGCACGTACATTCGTCTTGACGCCGAGGTAAGGACAACGAGGGCATCCACAGTGCTGTTGTAAATTCGAATAGTTCGGCATCGCGACTGGTTGAGATGTTTCTTCTGCACAGAATGGGTCACCCGGCAGTCACGTATGGTGACATCGTGCCGTTGAAGATTCTCCAGTCCACAAAGAACAGTGCTAAGCTGGGAAGAACTGATGGTGACACCGTCCAGAAGGCATTCAGATACATCTCTAATAGAGAAACCAAGCTGTAAATATAAATGGCGTCATCAAAGGAATCTGATATCGTCATAAATGTCTAAGTTAGTTCTTTCTGCTTTATTTGACTAACTGTGAGGCTATGGTATGGGTCTACGGCTATTAGAAATATTTTTACTCTTAGAGTACGGGGACCGACTTTAAACGTCAGAATCTGACTTCTGCATAAATTGTACGTCAGATTATGACAACTAAAGTCGATCACGTGCTGTTTTCTTTGATCAAACCAATCCCGTTTTTTTCAACTTGAAATCAGCATTAACCCTTTAACCGCCAAATTATTCAATTTGAATTTTCACCCACTTGAAGTTGTGTCTCGCTGACGCGATCCACAACTTCAAGTAAGTGAAAATTATTCAGATTTGGCAAAATGGAGGTCAACTGTTTTCAAATATTGCTGATTGATGTCACATTTTATCTTTGTCACATGTTTAAAAGGTGGTACTTGCTGTGCTAATAAAAAATGAAAACCCGAATATATGCGACACCGGCGGTTAAAGCATTAATGTCTTTCCGCTTTATCTGAATACCTATATTATTATCAGTTATGGGTCTGTGGTCATTATACATTTTTAGTTCTTTCACTTCGGAGATCGACTTTAACCCTTTCCATGCCTAATAATTTAGCCCCTGCCAATTTATACAATGCCTAATTACTCTAGCATAATGGTAATTTTGGCTTAAAAAACCTACTGAACATCATTAAAAGTAAACTGTCATATTTGTAACTGTAATGTATGGTGGGACGGGGTAGCACTTTACTGGGGTTGAAGGCAAATGTCATGCCGAGGTCATGTCAAGGTCATATTAAGGTCGATCTCGATAAAAATACAAAAAATACCATTTTATGTCTTCCAACTTGATTTATGCGTGAGCGACGTGTTATATATGACTGTAGTTAAATCATACCTGCACTATTTTAGCAGGTATCTTAAGTAGTTTTAGGGTAATAACAGTTTTCGAGGAGTGATAGGGGCCTAGCCTCTTCGGATTCCCCTTATTTTCACCTTCGGATAAATTCCCCTTCTCCAGGACTAAGTTTGAATGCCAAAAGTGACCAAATAATTATAGTAGTGCGGAACTTCAGTTATGCCATGAATTGCAACAAATTTACATATGACTGTATGGAAAGGGTATCATGGGTTGGAGTTCCACTATACTGAGGTGGCGTGCAAAAGTCATATCAAGGTCATATGAAGGTCAAACTCGATAAAAAAAGTACAAAAAATATCAATTGTGTGCCTTCCAACGTGCTTTATGTGTGAACTAGGTGTAATAATGACTGTATTTGAATCATTCAGGGTCAATGACCATTTCAGCATGTGTCTCAAGTGGTTTGGGAGGCAGTTAGGAGTGATATCCCCTTCGGGTTTCCTTCTCCAGTTTTGCTGTGCAATACAAAATCACGAAATCACCATCAAAAGGTTCTAAGGACAATTAATTAAAGATAGTTGTATTTACTCCACATGTCCGTATACTGCCGTGCAAAGCCAAAAGGCAGTATCCGATTATTTTACAAGTGACCATATACTGCCTTTTAGATTTGTAGGACAGTATAGGCCTACTACTCATACATGTCTAGATTGATATAGGCTAGGGGGGGGGGGGTGGGTGGGCTACATTTATGCAGATCTTATGAAATAAAACTATTGTCTATTGTCTACCGCATACCGCATGCATTTCAACAGTGTGCAGCAGTAGTAATAATGAATCTTCTTTATAATTGATACATTTATTAAATGGAATTCTTCATACTACCACTCATTCGTGCATTTCCACAATCTCTCATTATTCGTGCGGGACGAGATTCCGGCATAGTCGTTGCGCTACTCGGAAGCTCTCATAACACATATTCAGAACAAGAGGGCATGCCAGTGATATGAGTCAGAAGCTGAATAATGCTGAATAATGAGCCTGCAAACTGATAAAGTTTGTTTCTCACATTGAGGTGAAAATTACACGGCAGCCAGAAATAGTGCAACGTGACCAGATATAGCCTATCAGACATCATATAACGACGAGACGTGCAACAGACACAGCCGTCGGGATAATTTGCACCAATGTTTGATTAATGTTGGTCCAACATCGCAAAGGTTGGACCAACATTAACCCAGCATCTGTTGAACGTCAGGGGCGTATTCTTCATACTACCACTCATTCGTGCATTTCCACAATCTCTCATTATTCGTGCGGGACGAGATTCCGGCATAGTCGTTGCGCTACTCGGAAGCTCTCATAACACATATTCAGAACAAGAGGGCATGCCAGTGATATGAGTCAGAAGCTGAATAATGCTGAATAATGAGCCTGCAAACTGATAAAGTTTGTTTCTCACATTGAGGTGAAAATTACACGGCAGCCAGAAATAGTGCAACGTGACCAGATATAGCCTATCAGACATCATATAACGACGAGACGTGCAACAGACACAGCCGTCGGGATAATTTGCACCAATGTTTGATTAATGTTGGTCCAACATCGCAAAGGTTGGACCAACATTAACCCAGCATCTGTTGAACGTCAGGGGCGTATCCAGGGGGGTGCTCAGGGTGCTCGAGCACCCCTCTTAATTTCCATAGTGGTAACCATTAATTTTATATACAATTAATCCACCAGTGTCCGACATGTTGGTTCCAGTCCCCTCCACACCTAAATATAAACCCCTTTCGATTTAAAGGGCTGATGTCTGGGATGCATCATTGGCGCCATTAACAGATTAAAGACTCATATTAGACAATGAACTGGGCAAAACAGAGTGTTCTATTCAAATTACCTCTGTGCAAGACTCTTCAGTTCCAATGTACTTATTTTTATCGCACTGCTCGCTTATGGAACACTTTACCTTTTGTTATCCGAGGTGCTAGTAGCTTGCAGATTTTTATGAATGAATGAATGAATTATATCTCACCATGATAAACTTATTTGATGTGAATACTCGATGTACCTGGAGCCTGGCTTGTGCTTGTGTAAATTATCGAATATAGCGGGATATTTTGTGTCTGAAACTACCTGTGCAATTTGAATCGGCTGTGAGACGGCTATTTGAGCTCCAGCCACTCATGACTAGGGACGGAGGGCTCCGTTGTCGATACTCATGTGTTGGCAGCTGACGAACCGCCCTGCCTAACTTATACTAGTGTATTGAATATATATATATACATCTAGCACAAATGGCACCTTAAGTGATCGACCTATGAACGATAATCTGCGAATGTTGCATTGTGTGGTCTGCCTGGCTCGAATTCAGGCCGGAGACAGTCTCTGATACTGTTCGGAGCAGACCGACATCACTCTACGAGATCACGCTTGTCATGATCTGACTTAGAGTATTACCACATGGCATGAATTGCTGTTCCCCTCAAAATCATTATTTGTTTTTTTCTGTTTTATTTTTAGGTTTAGTGATTTTTCAGTCGCCTTTGTTTCCAGACGAGGTGGGTCCTTACGCTGAATTTCAAAGATCTCTAATCAACTATGTTATCACTTTTATTTAGGGATGTATGTAGGCCCATGTTAAAATTAAGAGTGTCATTAGTTTTTACTATTTTTCCTTTACACATACCCTAGTTGTCTGTCCTTTTATATGATAAACAACTAAAGGATTTAGAGGTTTTACTTAGGTTTCTACGCTTTCCAGAGTGTCCTTTTTTGCTACACTGTGTAAAGCACAGTGTAGCTATTTTATCTCTGGTTTTGGTGCGGGAAACAGATGACAGACAATTGTCGATTATTTTATTTTATGTGTATATATCGCAAAATGTATAATCTATACTATGTATGTACATTTTTAAATAGCATGTACACAAAACCATTGTTATTTTAAACACTGGATATCATTATGATGCTGCCTTACATGATAAGTATGGCAACACCTATAGCCAGTTAACAGTCGGTTTTATATTACACTGTCATATTATTTTATTATATAATTTTAATTCACTAATATGGTTGACAGGCATTGTAGAGGTCGTATCGACCTGTTCCCGTCAACCAAAGGTAATAACATGTTCAAAAAATACCCAATTAATAATAATGATAATGTACCATTTTTGCATGTTTTTAAAAGGAAGTCAAATAAATGATAGCCACATAGCCCCTATGTGGCGACAGAAACAAATCTTTACAATGCAAATCTCAAAATGTGACCATTCAGAGCACTTAAAAGTAGGAATTTGTTGCGAATGGTTTTCTTTCTCCTGTCCACCCTCAATTAGTGTGAGGTATACATATTTTTCAAACATTAATTTTATTTTTTTTGAAAAGAAACAGAGTAAAATATATCATTTTTGTGTTAGTCTTGGCCAATAATTGAAACGTTGAGCGAACTTGAAACAACGTTATGGAGAATAAATATGCTAAGATTCATGATAATAAATATCATAGAATACCTTGAAACAACGTTGTTCCAAAGTAGATATGCTAATATTGATAGTAATTACCATAGACTATCCTACCCTATGATAATTATAACACACCACAAGCACAATCCACAGTAGGCTATGGGATCGCTTGAAACGGACAACGGCTTAGATTAGAGTTGGACGTGCTGCCCTGTCATTCAAGCACTTGGCGTTGCATAAAATAAAATAAAATAATAAGGATCACGGGATAAAGATTATTCCTCAATTACCATGATTCCTTCACCTGGGTGATGGCGAATTTATTTCTCAAGATATATCATCTCTGAGACAAATGTCTTCTTGAGAACAAATGGATAAAAAACAGGGTCGCTTTTTCAATTTCCAAAATTTAATTGTTTTAGGGCTTATTTGAATTTTTCGTATTTTCTCAATGCAATATATAGACCTCCAGTATAGCCACTGACACGAAATAATTCAGACACAGCTGGGACTCAACAGTTTTTTTACCAGAGACGAAATCAAGTATAAGAATGGGAAATTGGCAGTAAAGTTGTTTTAAAAATGTGGAACTACAACCAATACTAACACAAATATCTGATACAGGCCTAACTGATGATGAACTGGAATATAACATTAGCATTAAAAAATATTCTGCCACAGGGGAGGGTGGCAAATTAATAAGGGTGAAATAAAAATAAATATTTCAGGAATTTTAAGTGATCATTAGTAAACGTTGTAAGCTTTTGAATGGTCCACAATGTTTTTCAATGACATGTTATCACTTTTAATAGATGATTCTTGCATAATTAGGCAGTACATAATTGCATACTCGGCATTCCACAAACAAATTTGCTTAATTATCATCACAATGAGGGTGACTCAACGTTTGATTAATATTATTGTTGCTCCACCGTCTGCCACGCTGGCCAAACATTAAAGCAACATAGGATCGACAGCTGTTTATTTTTATCTAGTTCATTTATTATGCCTAGTAGTTCGCACTCGCTATTAAATGAGGTAATGATCATGTTTACGTATTTTTTCCATCGTGTGGTTGTGTTAGCTTAAATAGTTAGCCTAGAGTAGGCTAGGTTAATCTGTCATTAAGTTAAAACTGACATTTCAGCCAGTATCTCATATCTTCGTTTTACAGCAAAGATACCACAAAATCGCACTATTTGATGTTAATTTTTTTCAACATTTTGCGGAGGCATACCCCTATAGGTCCCTGCTGTTGAATGGTTTCTTTGAAATCTGAGCACCCCCTTTAATTTATTATGGATACGCTACTGAACGTCTTGTGTTTGCTGCAGAGAGTGGATGAATCGACATAGATATGAATAAGAGTGCATTATACACTGTTGAACTGTTGAGCTGTTGCTCGCCTAGTTTTTAATGGCATTGTGATCTGGTGATTGTCATCGGTGGGATACTCCTATTAATGAACATACAGATACAGGCCAACTGTTTTAAATCACGCCAAAACATCAACACCGCCACTTTTTTGTGAATAACACCACCGAAATACCCATATACGGCATAACCAGAGGGTACTTAGCGGTTGGTACCCGCCAAACAGTCACCAGATGGCACTGTGGTATACGCCCATACTGTTTAGATGCACGCTGGATGCCTCGAACCTCACTTGGCGACTGTTCAGCATGCAGGGGTACCTAACCAATTAACTGTAGACTAGCCCGGACACGGTCCGGGATTGGCATTGTAGTCATTATTAAAATTCCCGAACCCGGTCCGGGAAAGGCATGAAAAGGGTTAAACGTCAGAATCAGACGTTTATAAAAAAAAATGAAATGAATCGGGGTTTAGGCCACCCTTGTGCACATATAGGCTAAACTGGGCCAGGAGAACCTCCTGAGGATGGTGAGATGATTGAGATGACACTGTCCTCCAGACACAGGATTCGAAATTCGGTCCCTGGCGGTCTGAGGCCGAGCACGCTACCTCTCGGTCACGGAGGCTCCCCACAATACTAACTTTCACACGTGGATGGGGAAGAAACATTTTTGTTTCTTTCAAACCGCCGAGACCGGGAACCGAACCCCGAACTCTGGCGTGAAAGGCAGCGGTGCTAACCACTACCCTAGGGCCCCCGCCCAGACAGACGTTTATAGATGGCAAATTATGACGTCTAAAGTCGATCCTCACACTGAAAGAGTTCAGGTAAACATTTTTAAAAACAATTAAAACCCAACGGACCAAGGTGAACTATTATACATATCATGTTGAGATGATGTCCACCGGCCAACATTTTACAGCGGCTAGTATCCATTTTTTTATGAGCCTGTGGAGTTCAAATAATTAAATTATTAAAAGACTGATTTGATCTTAATGCTATAAATTTATCGCACATGATTCCTTGCAAAGTCACAATACAGCAACTGCTTACTTTACAAAAATACAGTTAGGCCCTACTGCGCTTTGGCTTTGCAGATCAGTGCAGACTGACCTTTTTCATTACAGACAGCCTGTCTATAAAGTCAACGTCTGTCTGTTGGATCGTCAGCGTCGATTCCGGCAAGGTGATGTTGGTATCTGTATCAAGAAGTCCAACTTGCTCTAATAAGGCTTTTAAATTAATCTGTCAGAGTAGAATACATATAATATTACTTCATAAGTCTGAAACAGAAAACAGTAAGCGATGTAATTATCTGGAGACTAATAGGCCCTAATGGAAATGGCATACATCATTACACGCCCAACAAAACCAGTTATTGGTTATTGTAAACATACGGTCAAATCACTTGGGATTTTGATGTTTTTTTTAAAATAAATATACTTGTAAATGAAGTGATACATTCTTACCCCACAAACAATAATTTGACACAATTATTGCAATGTTGATTACACTGCATCCATCTTTAATAAATAAAATGTATTGTGTAAATATTGAAATAATATTGATATTCCTCTACCTAAAAAATAAACGTGACAAATCGTTGTGTTTGTTGGTAATTTTTCAACGCTTACTGTTCATTACAACACATCCATCTTAGTTCTTCCATAACTCTGATTTTTTGTGAAAACATGAATAATACAATAATTATTGATTGTTGTTCTCCTTCTGTAAAAAATAATGACGCTAATTTTAATTTCAATCATTTCTCAACGTTTACCTTGACGTCTTCAATAGTGACAGATCCTAGGTTTAGTTTGGCTGGTATTGTACTCCAGGGCTGATTGTGTGTGATTACCTCACACTTCTTCATCTCTACTTGACAGAGCTTACTCAAGCTCAAAGCTTTGACGAGGTAGTGTATGTCCTCCGCTGTACATCGCACATAACGGAGCTGTACCAAGAGTAGATTGCTGGTTTCAGCGGTTTTCTGCAAATTCCAAAATCGCATGTGCAAAATAAGTAGTCTACAAACAAACGTCACTTGTAAAATTCGGTGACGACATATGCCACTGGGCACGTTCGTCCTCAAGTTGCGTAGACTACTTTAAAAAAGCAAACTTGAAAATCCAGCTAACATGATCAGATGATACGTTGATTCAACTGAAAATCTATAATATTGTATTTTTGTATGAACCAAAATTAATAGAATGTACATCCAGTGTATAATAATGACATTCTTATTATGATCATACGCATACTGTATACTGTATTGTTATATTAAATATGTCTAATAATCATAAAACAAACTATACCAAACATATAAAACAAAATACTGAAAAGTAGTATCACCAGCCATTTTTTTGTCGATCGCAAAGGAACCAAAGAGCAACAGTGTATTTCGAGGTACCAGGCATTGTGCAGGTTTATCGCAGGAAGGCATGCCAGCAAGAAAGGATCAGTCACAACGAGAGTGTCACCTTTAGGCAGTGTTAATGTAGCTCTGTTGTCTTGCAGCGTTATATGCTCACCATACACATGTTTTAACAGAAGCATACACCCACGCTGTCCCAGATCCTGCATAAATGATATATAAGCATTTGGATTGACATCCGGTGGAGATTCAAATGATGACCATGAAACACCAGCTACCGTCGCCTGACAAATACATTCGGCAAAATGTTTCTTAGCTACCGACCCCGTACACTCGTGTGCCAGTCGTGTTATAAACGACAACTCCATGTTGGGAAAAGCGTCCGTTTCGTATGTGATCATAGGAATGTAAATATGCTGGGCAAAAACTCTAAGCATATCGGGATTTATACTCACCGCAAATACCAAAGCATTCGCATACGGTGTAAGTAATTTTTCAATGTTAGGTTCAAGTGAGTCCAGCTTTGTCAACACTTGTTTTAAAATTGACATGTTGGAGCTGATGTAGATCCCTGCACAGTACTCCTGGAATAGTGAATGCAGAAATTCCACATTTGTGCCGTTAATTCTGGTCGGACCCAATTTCCCTACATCTTCAAGGTCCAGATCATACTGTTCTGTAAGAGGAGGTACAAAATCAATAATTTTTTTCTGTATAAAGTGGAAACATAGCTTAGACACTTCCTTCAACAATCTCTTGGTGTCAGGATGCATTGACCTGTCCATTAAGGAGTTGTAAAATACTACCTGACTGCTTCTCTTATCTTTTTCCTCCTTCAATCCCATCAACATTCCCCAGAATGTGGCAAGTACGGAGCTCCTCGTTCTCAAATGCTCATTATCTGATGAAGCATCCTGACCATGCTGTCTCATTTTAAACAGAACACATGTCAAGGCGAGGAAAATGGGAACCTGTAAGAGTTCATATGGTATAACAGATGAGTTTAAAATTGAGTTTGTCATGCCTTTCTCAAGATCGTTTTGATTTTTGAAGAACTCTTCGCAGTACATTCTCACATCTCGAGGAGTGAGATCTCCCAAGGTAATCCTTACGTGGTATCCCTTGATGAGATCTGTGATTTCCTTCAGACAATGTGGTCTTGCTGTGACAATGACTACAGATTGTTTTGCCAATTCGCCAGAAATCACCTGGCTTATAGTGGAATGAGGACGTTCCATGTCTGGAAGCTCATCATAACCGTCAATGAATAAAATGGAAGACTGAGAATTGAACTTCAGAGACCTTCTCACCTGACCGGCCAAGGAAGAATCCAGAAGAGCTGCATCTTTGCAGATGATTGTTTCTATGGGGACGGTGTGGTTGTGAAGCTGTCGAAGGACCAAGAGAAACAAGTGTTTATATTTACACATGGACGGGTGACCGTCCCTCCAGTCACTCGCCAGGTGTCCCAGCAGTGTGGACTTGCCGTAACCGGCCGGTGCTGAGACAACAACACGAGAACCAGGCTCCAGCCGTCCCAACATGCTGTAAATATCAGTGATGTTCTTCAGTTTGCCTTTGTTCACGGGGGAGCCATGGTTGTATTCCACCTGGTGTATGTGAGGCTCTACGAACACCCGTACTGCGTCTTCTATCTCAAGTATAGTTCCGCGTGCAAAAGCCGAGCAAGATCGTGGCAGCAACATGTGGTACGCCTGCTTCAAATCCATCTCTACAAAACGGATGTCATGCATTGCGATTTTCTGTATAATCTTACCTTAATCTTCTGTATAATCGACGTTGAATCAGCGTCGTTGGCGTTGATTATACGTCGAGACAACGTCGTGTGCCCCGTGCCGAGTGGTTACATATATTCCACTGGGCACACGACGTTGTTACGACATTGGCGTTGATTATACGTCGCAACAACGTCGTGTGTTCAGTGGGTAAGCTACACGATGACGTCTGTGTTGTTGTGACGCACTCAAGAACAGCATTTGTCACCTCATATCCATGTCAATTTGTAATATTGAAAAGGGTTTTAACAATTTGTCGAAATAGGAATAAGCATTTCAATGGCATAAATTCTAATGTGCATCAGGTGTAACAATATGATAATGACATATATGTTTGTGGTATTCAAGTAAACATTTAACATGTTTTCTGTTGTTGCTGAGTTGTTATATACAGTATTACAAGATACCTGCACGTCTGAGTGAAAATAATTGAAAATGATGAATTTATGACTTGGATCACAATCCATATTCGAGATTATAGATATAACGAAGTACAAATTACCATTACTGGGCTCGTATTCTCGTACAACTTACGCTGTGTCGTAGGCTTCGCATTTACCCAGATGACCATCTCGACCAATCCGAAGCCTACGATATATCCAGAAATCGTAACTTGTACGAAAATACGGACCCAGACACCACCACAGCTTGACAGCTTGGACTGTCATCACACTTAAAATAGTATTTCTTGATTATCCAAATAATTAATTATACATTGTCTAGAGGTGTTTTTAATAAACAGAAGACTGGGTCAGCGCTATTGGTCTTTTTGAAGTGAGAAACCTAAATCTAATATATATCACTCAAGGCATAATAATTATGATACTAAATAATCCTTTTTTTATTATTAATCAGAATAAATTCTTATGCATCAAGTTGGTTATACATTAACATGATTTAGTGGCTATAAATACAATTATTACATATTTGTGTTTCAGTTGTTTAATGAGTGTCTTAAACAGAAAAGGAACGTATAATTGTATTTGTGTTACCAATGTCTTGATGACTACTAAATTTCACATACACATAGACATATTTATATATCATTATCATTATTATACATACCAAGATCTGGTATCTTCAACACCTTAACAATGTTCTCCAAGCAGTCAGGGTCTGTGTAAGACGTGGGTAAGTGAAGTGTGAGACCCCACATAAAGGGCGTCTTTATCAGTTCTTGATACTCCTCCTGGTCGACGCCGTACAGTAGTGGTATGAGCCGCTTTCTCTGGGCAGTCCTGGTGGTCATCTGAATGGTCATCTGGTACTGGTCACTGGGATTAGGAGTGACCACACAGATCACAGTGTCAACCTCGACCAGTGAGAACGCAAGGTACTGCTGAGGATCACAGCCCACCAGCGCATCCCTAGCCCTGAAATATGATTAATTGATTGATTGATTGATTGATTGATTGATTGATTGATTGATTGATTGATTGATTGATTGATTGATTGATTGATTGATTGATTGATTGATTGATTGATTGATTGATTGATTGATTGATCTATCGATCGATCGATCGATCGATTGATTGATTGATTGATTGATTGATTGATTGATTGATTGATTGATTGATTGATTGATTGATTGATTGATTGATTGATTGATTCTTTCATTCATTCATTCATTCATTCATTCATTCATTCATTCATTTATTCATTCATTCATTCATTCATTCATTCATTCATTCATTCATTCATTCATCATCTCATTCATTGTTGACGTGATCTGACTCTGAATGTCTCGATCGACCTGTATTATCATGATGACATGTGCTGTATGACCATGCTTACGTAAGAGATCTTTATTATGTCGGACAATGACAATGACAATATGAATACGTTTGTACCTGTAGGAAGCTGTACATCCATGCTCCCCTATTTGCCTGGCTAGATCAGCCACCATAGAATCCACCTCTGTACCCGCTGCATCATCACTGAGAATGAGGCAGTCACGTGGTACATAGTCAGCCATTCCAGTGGCCGCCATCACGGTCACTAGGAATACTTTCTGCAGAAAAAAATAGAAAAGACTAAAGTAGGCTGGTAGTCGATGTTCTAATGCGAAATGAAAAAAAATCGGTATACGTAATCAATAACATCTACACGGAAGTAGTTGGCTTGTGAAACGCAGTGACGTCACCGGAAACCCTTTTGAATGGCCACTCGGTGAAAATAATTCTATATAACTCCTCCTCCCCATACTTCGTTCTATTAGATTGCTAGGTGAAAACATCGCAGGTCAATGCTATTGAGTTTCACAATAACCGTCTTAACACAAAATGTCCTTTCTGCGTATATAATTATATATAATATGATGTATGCATGGAGAGCTTCCGCATCTGTTCCCTGTGCATGCAATGGAGAGATTAAACAGTTTTTTTTTAATATATACGTATTCTACTGTGCAAAGCCAATAGGCAGTATCTACTTACTTTACAAGTAAGTAGAAACTGACTCTGGGCTTTAAAGAGCAGTATTGTAGTAGGCTTGTGTATCGTGTTATTGAAGCTAAGAGTCATGTATGTCACTGAATAGTGACAGAAAGGCCCCATTTAACACCAAGGGAATACAAAATGTATGAGTACTGTAGACAACATGACAAAAATATAAATAAATGACAGATTGACAGTTCATCCAGTTGATGTTTTTTCTCAATATTCATATATTGCGATACAAGAGCTCATCTATTTTGAGCGAGGATGGGAACCGTGATTTAAAAGGCCTTGGAAAAGATTATTGTGTGTAAATTACCTGAATTTAAACCAATTAAAGATAAATTGATAGTACATGTAGACCTATGCGTAAAACCAATGAGAACAAACTGAATGAAAATTTAAAAAAATAATTTCACTGGTGACCTAAATTTGCGTCGTTTTTGTATATTTCAATTTACGCCCAATCAAAAGCCTGCTAATTGAACACAATTACATTAAAATGAACAGTAGTGATCCACAGTGTTAATTGATTTACCCTTTAATCGCCACATTATTCAATCAAAATTTTCACCCACTTAAAGTTGTGTCTCGCTGACGCGATCCACAACTTCAAGTGAGTGAAACTTATTCAGACTTGACAAAATGGATTTCAACGATTTTGAAATCTGGTTGATTGCTAATTATCACGTTTTATCTTTAACATGTCCAAAGGCTCGTAGTCAAGGTGCTGAAACAAAATGAAATAAATCAGTATAATCGAGACCAGATGTTGAAGGGTTAAAACTTAAGAGCCGTGTTTAATTCTATGAAGCTGGTGTTGTTTATTGTTCATGCTATTTGCAGCAAAATCTGCGGGAAAATATGAATGATGATCATCATCATCATCACAAGTACATGTAGTAAAGCTAACTTTAATTAGAAATGGCAATATAAATGTATGTTTTCAGGTTGTGTATGTTGTCTGGGAATGTGTTTTCTTTAGATATACGTCGAGGTCTTATTACCTTACTAGTTAGTGATTCATTAATTTGCAAGCAATGTTGTTCACCGCTGAATTGCAGAGTTATATCTGATTCATTATTTTCAAAAAATTTCACTTGAATTATCTTCGCAGCCAACGTTTTTCATATTAGTGGTATTGTGATTTTTACTGCTTTTAACCCTTTATCCGCCGGTCCCGATTATTTTCGTGATTTTTAACATGAACTTTTAAACATTTATAGGGTACAAAGGAACATTATATTTTAGGCAATGTTTCACAAAACACAAAATCTAGTAGTTAGTAGCTTCAATATCAGAATGTCAAAACCAGTAGTACAGTATGTCTAGCCCACCTGTTCACTAATGCGTAATAACCATGATAACTTCCAACGTTATATAGTGACTATATCCACGTCCTTGAGCCATGTCATGCATATATCATATAAGTATCCAGTCTATAACAAACCTAAAATTGATCTTCGGATTTATGCATTTTAGGTGCAAATGAAGAATATTTTCTGTCGAGAAAGAATTGCCCCTGCAATTTGTTCTCCCTCCTGTATAGGTCAGATACACATCAAAGTAATTACCTAAACTATATACTGTAAGGGGCTACTATAGCAAAGTGCACGCCCTGGTGACCTTATTACCCCTATATGTATAAAGGATATGGTTCTCCGCAAAACCAAAATGCAGTATATGTTTACTTGTAAAATAAGCGGATACTGCTTTTTGGCTTCGCACGGTAGATATGTTTGCAGTTGTTAAATCGTCCAACCGCATCCTCTTGTACACGCTTTGTTTAATATCCCCTGGGATTAAAAGGTTCTGTGAGGTCAATGAACTGCGAGTACAATACACCGGCCCAGCACAATTTTGAATGGTCATTTGCAATCTGGCATATAAATGCATACGATTTCAAACTTGCATTGAATTTGTTTATCTGCACTCAATTCTAGTGTAAAAAGACAATTACATAGGCCTAAATATTGTTAGAAAAGCTCTATGAAGATGTTCGTTCTAAACGTGGTAGGGAATTGAGTACTCGAGATAAAAAAGTGATGTATTTAGATAGCACTACCGGTCGAGGGCCAGGAGCCTATTAAGTTTATTAGTCTAGATGCTAGGGGGGGGGGGGGGGGGGGTTCGTGTCCATTTTTTCCATGGGAGCACCTTCAATTTTCTTAATCTGTAGAATCTCACGATTCAGAAAAGTCTGGGTGCTTCGCTGAAATGTGGTACACTTTTTTCTATAGCCCTTCTAAGTTAAGGGGTCATGGGCGTTTGTGATATGTAATTATGATTTTTCCGATTTTTATATTTCTTGCATGTACACCTTGTAATTGAATATATATATCAATTTTATCATCCAGATAGACTAGATATATGCATAATCATCCATCCCTGAAGTAATTTTGTAAAGGAAAGAACCTCGGCCAATCTGAATTTTTTTTTTTTACAAAAGTCAAGTTATGTAGGTTTAGTCTATAGGTATTGTTTTTTTTATTATTATATCAATGAATAGATTTTGTCAAAGACGTCGGCGTCTCATGTTTGTTGAGTGAGGACACTGCAGCCCAGCAAACACGAAAGGTTGATCCAATGTTGGTTTATTGTTGGGCCGACATCGTAGACGGCGGGCCATCCTTAAACCAGCATTGGATGAACGTCATGTGTTTCCGGACACTGAAGTCATAATCTATAAATAGCAAGAGTGTTTTCTCAGCTCAAACAATACGTACCCAGCAGATTGTTGTTTTTCGTGTTAGGCAGCGTCGTAGACGGTGGTCCAACTGTAAAAAAGGCATAGGGTCGACGTTAATTCTGCTGGATAAGGATGCACGCTATGTGCGACACATAAACATAAGGCCACTATGTTTTTCTCTGTTTTAGATGAGCGAGCGCATTAGATTTAGGCCGCGTATTACCAAAAAAAACATGTGTCTTTTTCTGCCCAGCGCGCGCATTGGATTGTTGTCGATTTCCGAAAAATAAACAGTTAATTTCGGGAGATAAAAAATACATTTCGAAAAAAAAGTTAATTTCAAGAGATAAAAAAAAATCCAGCTATGGTTTTTTGCTTGTTTTTTACGACGCCCTCGTTAATTTTTTTTCAAATAGGTCAAAAGTTTTTTTTATTTCTTCGCCTTCATTACCTTTTCTAGAAATTTGTCCAATGTTTTTTTCTTTCATCGCCCTCAATAACTTTTCCAAAAATAGGTTCAATTTTACCGCCCTCCCTCATTTGATTTTGTTTTTTTTCTGATCTAAAACAGGGAAATTACACATAGTGGCCTAAGCCGTTATACAGTGCTTGAATAATGTTGGCCCAGCGGTGCAGACTGTGAGCAAACATTTATCAATGTTTTTTGTTTGTCCGTTTTTATAGACTACTGTTGATACACTGCTTCAGTCTATTGTAGTGGCCAAAATTTCACAGGTGGTTAGTTTTTGTTATCACACATAAAGCATTTTGTTTGTGAATTTACTATCCATACCCATGGACTCTGAAAAGTGCGGTTTCCATTGCCGAAAGTTGCTGTTTAACTGATTATTATGCAAATTAGGCAGGCATTGCCTAATTCAATAACTTTAAAACCTATTGACATAGGTTGCCTATGCTGCATATTACTTACATATTGGGTCAATATCGGCCCAGTGTAGCAGACGGTCAGCCGACATTGACCTGACATTGGTTCAATCTCACGAAGGTCGATGGGATTTTCGAGCCAGCGTGGCACGGGGATGGACTGCTGTAGGCCTATTTCCCGTGTTCCCAGCAAACTCGAAGCATTGAAACAATGTCAGTTTAAGGTTGGGCCAGCGTCGCAAACGGTGGGCCAACATTATCCCATTTTGTCGATGTTTCTTGGGATAGATATTTCCTGCCTAACTTTCCCAGAAAAACCCCAGCAAAGTCATTAAAGTAGGCCTATAGCCTACAGGTACAAGCCAACCTCTGGCATATGCATATAGGTAAGGGGCCTACAATTCTAGAGGGCCATCATTCAATCGTCAGGGGGGGGGGGGGGTAATATTTTTAAAATACAAACTTTGCATTAAATAGTCTTGTCTGAATAATTGACTTCAATATTCTATCCGTTTTTTTTAAATTTAGACTTAGTAGGCCTAATCAAATTTGAAATAGTCTTGTTGAAATTATGTGAAGATAAATAATCTAGCGCCCTATCCCCCCCCCCCCTCAGATAACAGACCATAAATATAGCTCTGATTAACATATTTTTATGTGGATTTTTTGTGGGTCGAGGGGGCTGAGGGTCTAGGGGCTGTGGGTCGAGGGGGTTGTGGGTCGAGGGGTTGTGGGTCAAGGGGGTTGTGGGTCGAGGGTCGAAGGTCGAGAGTTGTGGGTGAGGGTTCGAGGGGGTCGAGGGGGGTATGAAGGTAACCAATAATTTCAGTATTCTGAGACGGGAATTTTTGCAAAAGCATCTATATTTGTTATATGGTAGCTAGAATCGTGGAACTTTATCAGAAGTGATATTAGGGTGTAGACTTGGCAACAAAAACATTATATCAAACATTTGTGAAATATTCGTGATGTTATTCAGCATTTCTTGACCTTACGTGAAGTGTACCTGGAATTACCCGAAAATCCGAAAATCACGCTTATTGCTGTAGCTTCTTTATTATTTGACATAAAACGATGTTGTTGGTATCTACACCCATGTTTTCACGTATGGGGAACCTATAGCTGTCATCAGAATTTTAATATGAGCAATAGTTTTTAGTCTAAATGTGAAAAAAACTGACAAAAAATGGTGAAAACGTCTTTCTTTCGCTTTTCCTCTTTTGCAATGTTTGGAGCAGGGTTCTGTTAACAGAATCATGTTTCAAACTATGAGATAATTATCAGAATGTGAAAAATGTGTACGTCATGTCTATAAATTATTCATATATTCAAATTCACTGACCTTGATATTGTTATTTTCATGAAAGCGGGGTCCGCTGCTATACAACAAAAAGTACCAATAATATAAGGTAACCGGCGGCATCCGGTATCGCAACTGTCTATCATAGCTGAAGGTGTGGAAATAATTAGCAACATAAAGTAAATAATATTGATTATCATAACTTCATGATAAATATTTATCTCTCCTCTGGGAATTGACCACTAATGTATGCTATAATCTAATCAAAGGATAACCTAAATATGGCTCCTAGTTAAGGACATGAAATTCATTACCGAAAAAAATATAATGTGTATTACCAAAATCTTCCACCCCATGATGTCATCTTCATCAAAAATGTCAAACCCTGTGTATTCAAAGCTAGAGCAAAATTGTAGAGATTGATGCTGCTGTTATTTTCATGAAAGTGGCAGTCTCCCGCTATACAAAAAGTACCATTAATATGAGATAAAGAGTGGTTGTATGCATGCGCCTCTGTCGTTCACTGTCATTGACTGAGCTGTTCAGATATAAATCGCACACATGTTTAGTGTGGCCATAACCATGAAGGTATTCAAACCCTGGAGTGTAGAACGCAACCACTTATCCAAATGTACTGATATTCTTTGTAGGAATTTTGCTAGAATTGCCATGACATCAACGGAAGCAAAATTAATCTTAGGATGACTTGGATAATTCTCTTCTACTAGATGCTGAGATTCAAGCTCTCTTATAAACTCTGATTTATCAGGCTTCGTCATCAGCCCTGATGCATCAAAGAGTATAGCGGAAGGAATAATGTCATACAACAGCAGTAGTAGTAGTAGTAGTTGTAAATTGCTACTTTACATCACTTTTTTGCACTAATGGTCATTTAAGTAACATTGTAATCGATAAAAACAGTGCCGTCCTATGATGAGATGAATGATATGCAGCTAATGATGTGAGGGTGAGGTGATAGGGCATGGAGGGTTGTTACGAGTGTTTTCCTTTACTCACCCAATAAAGGGTTCTGAGTATGTCTAGGGGATTTACACCAGGCATGCCCAGACGTCCAGAGACTCGTATTTTTGGCTCAAAAGCGGCTCCGCTATCCTCAGGTCGGATAGTCCACAAAGTAACAATAGCCAAGGGTAACTCCATTCATCCCACATGAGACACATAATGTGTAACACTATTGTCGGTTATTTCAAGGTTACCATGGCCAGTGTCAGCACTGCTGACAGCGCGTGCACTGATACAGGAGCTTCATTAGCACCGTTGTCGAACAGAGGAACCAGGTTATACCACTGGCAATCCGCCCGAAGACCCGGCCAGACACCGTGTGGAGGCTGCAGCTTCCCTTGGATGGTTGCTGTACAACAACACTTCTTCAGTGGAGTTCCCTCTGTCACCAGCAATTGCAATCTTCTGTTCATTAAGAAAGGACTGTTTGGTGGCGTTTGGTTCTGTCTTGAGTTTGCCTAACTCTTTGAGCCTCACCATTGTTTTTTTATACTTTGCTGATAAACACATCCTTTCTGCGTGAATTGTATTTGATCTTCCCCTTCTCTAGCCATGTGAGTAGACCATCCCTAATATCCTTAGTCATGGCTTCTTTACTAATTAATCTTTAGTAATATTACGAAGTGGATGCACATGAAACTGGTCAGATGAGGGCAACCTAAATGGATTGCCAAAAGTTGGAGATTTCACATACTTGCGCCTCATGCCATTCAGTAGTGGTGGTAAAATGAAATGAAATGAATCGGGCTTTAGACCACCTTTATGCACATATAGGCTAAACTGGGCCAGGAGAACCTCCTGAGGATGGTGAGATGATTGAGATGACACTGTCCTCCAGACACAAGATTCGAAATTCGAGCCCTGGCGGTCTGAGGTCGAGCACGCTACCTCTCGGTCACGGAGGCTCCCCACAATACTGACTTTCACACGTGGATGGGGAAGAAACATGTTTGTTTCTTTCAAACCGCCGAGACCGGGAACCGAAGTAGTGGTGGTACAGTGCTCATGATGAAATCTTGATTCAGACCTTACACTTACTCCACTGTGGATCATATGTAGACTGTGCAGCCCCTGTCGCTCATAATCAATGAGTGTCCATTCTGCACAGTACTCCTTCCGCCATGAGTTTCCAATATTTCGATCTGGTCTTTTAGATTACCATGCAAATGATTTTTTTATCCCATCCAACGGCTGAGAATTTGCCAGTTTTTTTTATGTAATATTGTAATTGTCAGAGCTAAACTGTTGGTGGACATCTGGTGCTATCTTATAGATACAATGAGCACTATCGATGCAGGCTCCAATCTCATTCTCTATCTGCGCATACCAGGTCCCTGACAAGCTTGCTCTTGTACAGACAGTCCAGATAGAGTTTGATGAAGACCAGGGTGGCATAGTTTGCTTTAACTCAGATAGTATTACAACATTAGATGAATTTCAGATATTTCAATTATGAAACTGACCAGGCAAGATCAATTATATGGGATGTACAAGACTATGCCATCTGAAATGCTTGACCAGAAGTGGTATCAACTGTGTATGTTGGTGGCAAGCTTGGGCATCTGGTTGAGATTTTTCACATGTGGCAGTGCTTGACAAGGTAGAAGTGTATTGAATGTCTTCAATCCATGACTGACATTTATGTCAGTTATTTTTGGCTTAGTAGGAATTAGGGGTGGGGTGGGGTATATCATGAAAGAGGACCGTCACAGTATCATGGTCTGCAACTGCTCCAGACTCAATAGTAATCAATAGCCCTAGATGGGAACATCTCTTCGTCAAAGTGTTCTGGAATGAATACATTACCAAAATGCTAATTTGGTGTATACATGGCAAGATCATGATGATACTTTTCACTTCATCGTAGCTTGAACATAAGCCCTCGCGATTCAGGATATCACAAATATTTTACCTACCTTTTATCAGATGTATTGGCGTCCTCTGTTGCCCATTATGAAATATGGACTGCACCTTTTCGCAGCGCCTTGTAGACAATGCGTCATCCTTTGGCACAGGGGAAACGTCTGTGTTCAGGCCATCAACGTCATCATCTGTGACTCCTTCCACGCCATTGCATAACTGTAGCTGCAGCTTTGTCATAGCCAGCTGGATCAAAACTAAGTAGATGACCAAGGAATTCCAGTAGTGGTGTGAGTATTTTCATGTTGGTACGTGTCTGCAGAGAGTTCTGTTGTATCACAAAACCAATCATTCAACTGGAAATCATAGAAATCGAGTGCTAATGGAATTTGCATTGCACACACCTCTATGGCATTCATTGAGCGTATAATGGTTGTGACAAGGTGACAAGCTTTTAACACTTCTCATAGATATACAGATTGACTGATTGCATTTGTTTGAATACAAAAAGGGCATGTCACCCCCAAATTGCATCCTACGGAGAAGCTGCATGTCACGGAATTTAATAGTTTCAATGACACCATATGTATTTGCAATATGTGGTAGTGTGTTTATATCCCCTATCCTTCATCAAGCCGTTCTCTATTTCAGGCGAGCACTTCGACAATGCAGCTTGGTTTGGAGATGAAAAACATGATGTACTACCTTCTGTAGTTGTGTATGCGTAGATGTATTATTTCATGCAGTTCTCATGGTAGTGCAAGTCAGCCCCCAAAACTTACTCGGGATCTTGGAGATCGGATGTTCTAACAAAGACTTCATCTTGTAAATATAGACAACTTTTAAGAATCTCCCTGCACAAGGAATTTCACTGATCCCGAATTTGACATACGATCTCTTGTATGTTTTTTGTCACATATAATACATTTATTGTTACGGATTTCAGCAGTGTTCGGTTGGGCATATATCTTCAATCCAGATGATGATCCTCTTGTGTACATCGTGGCATCAGGCTTATCGCTCAATGGGGTGATATCGTTCTTTTTCTGAAGTTTTTCCTAATGGCCTGCGTGTGTGTATTGTTTCTAGCAACTGTTAGTTAGATGGTACACAAAGCTATCAGTACTTCTCATACGTTTAGTAACAGTGTCATGTTTACATCACCAGCATCACGCATTCGCTTGCATCCCTTTTCTGTTTGTAACGTTTTAATTTTATTTTGCTCTTGGCAAATTATGCATTTCTGAGGAGCAAACTGCTCCTCTTCATTATATATGTCTGTCAATTTAATAGACTTTATTGTCAGATGTCAATGCTAAGATATGTGAAATAACAATGACACCATTGCCCATCTATAACATTTGACAACATGCGCTTTTCAATATTGAGTTATGCTGCTGGTTATTTACATACCTTAATTATGATGTAAAGTCCTTATATCGTCTGCCAGCCGTGATCTTATAAATATTATTGGTACTATTTGTGATTTGCATAGCAGGAGACGACCACTTTCATGAAAATAACAGCAGCACCAATCTGTAGAACTTTGATCTAGTTTTGAATTCTCATGGTTTGACATTTATTATACATTGTTATAACAATTTCTGTAGATGACCGGGTGTGGAAGATTTTGTTAATAATAACTTCCCTGTCCATAATTCGCCATATTTAGACTATCCTTTGATTAGATTATAGCATAAGTGGCCAATTCCCAGAAGAGACCTGAAAGACTTGATAAATATTTATCATGAAGTTATGATATT